>PVIC010014794.1:0-36020 GCA_004025085.1 Thryonomys swinderianus
CACTGAGCTAACCCTCCGGCCCCTATATGAAATTTTTAGTAAATACACAACTAAAAAGAAATAGTATACCAGTGACTGCCAGGGTCTAAGAGCAGAAATTTAGCTCAAAGAAACATAAAGGACCTTCTGAGATGATGGAGACCTTTCAAACTGGAGTATATGATTAGATGATTTTATAACTATGCAAATTTTGTGGTTCATAAATTAAACCTCAACAAAGTTGAAAGATAAAATACTCCCAGAAGAAATCCCAGGGATAATCTTGGTAACTTTAAGTTTAGAAAATATATCCTAAATCCAAACAAAAATTATAAGAATTATGAATGAAAAGTGTTATAACTATAATGTAATAGTATGATACAGTAAAAAGGGATAGACTAATGATCAATGGCATAGATGAATCTCACCATAATTAAGATAAGAAAGCTCAGCCTGATGGCACCCATCTGTAGTTCTAGCACTCAGGAAAACTGAGGGAGGATCACAAGGTTTAGCCCAGCCTGAACCATTTAGGAAATTAGTGAGATCTTTCAAATTTAAAAATGAATGAATGAATGAATGAATGAATGAATTTTAAAAAATAGTTGAGGGGGCCGGAGATTTAGCTCAGTGGTTCCAGCACCTGCCTCGCAAGTGCAAGGCCCTGAGTTTGATCCCAGTAACCACATACAATGCTGGGTGTGGTGACTCACACCCACCAACAATCAATACCACATATCACATACTACAGTGTGGGTGTGGTGACTCACGCCTGTCATCCCAGCCCTCAGGAGGCAGAGGCAGGAGGATTGCTGAGTTCCAGGCTTGCCTGGGCTACATAGTGAGCTGAGGGCCAGCCTGCACTACAAAGCGAGACCCTGTCTCAAAAAAAAAAAAAAAAGGTTGAGGATGTAGCTTAGTGGTCAGGGTCATGAATTCAATTCCCTATACTGGGGGGAAAAGTGAGAAAAGCCATCAGACCAAAAAACTGAACTATATATAATTTCATTTATTTAAAATTCTAGAAAATAAAACTAAATTGAGAAAAAGACAATAAGTGGCTGCCTAGGGACCACAAAGACTTAAGAAGGATTACACAGGGATACAAAAATGTTTTGAGAATCATAGATGTGTTTTATTACTTTGTAGTGAGTTTTACCGGTATATAGTTATGTCAAAATTTATCAAATTATACAATTTAAACATGTGAGCTTATTGTATGTCAATTGTATCTCAGAGTTTGTCTTTTGGTATAACTGATTGAACTCAGTCAGGGCCTCTTCATTGGACTACATTCTCTGCCCTTTTTAATTATTTTTTAATTAATTGATTTTAAAAATTGTCCAGGCTGGACTCACACCTTCTACCTCAGTATCTTGTGACTGCTGGGACATTGTTTTAAAAGCAAAAGCACAAGGGGGAGCCATGTGTGCAGGCCCATACCTGTAACTCCAGCAGGTATGGGAGGCTGAGACAAATGGATTAACAATTTAAACCCAATTTGGGTAACTTCATGAATCAGAAGCTGCTGTCTCAAAATAAAAAATTTTAAAAAGGATGAGAATGAAACTCAATGTAAAGGTCCTAAGTTTGATCGATCCCTAGTACTGCAAAAACAGATAAATAGAAAGGGCTGGAGATAAACCTCATAGGCAGAGTAGCCTTTGGTTTAACCCCTAACACCACAAAAATAAATAAAATGAAAATATGCAAAGGGCATTTCTACATTGTGGTTTTTCTTGGCATCCTTAGAATATGTATTCATACAATATCACAGAACTTTTTTTTTTTTTTTTGAGACAGGGTCTCACTTTGTAGTTCAGGCTGGTCCTGAGCTCACTATGTAGTAGCCCAGGCAAGCCTCGAACTCAGCAATCCTCCTGTCTCTGCCTCCCGAGTGCTGGGATTACAGGCGTGAGCCACCACGCCTGGCAATATCACAGAACTTAAATACTTCTAAAATAAAATAACTGTATGATGTGTACTTATATGTTCATCTTCTTAAGGTTATGAACTTCTGGATTCATGTATCTGTATCTATGCATTTATTGTTTATTTTTTTCCTTTTTGAGACAGGGTCTCGCTTTGTAGTTCAGGCTGGCTCTGAGCTCACTATGTAGTCCAGGCCAGCCTCGAACTCAGCAATCCTCCTGCCTCTGCCTCCTGAGTGCTGGGATTACAGGTGTGAGCCACCACGCCCGGCTTGTTTTGTTTTTTGAAGCAAGATCTTGCTATGTAGCTTAGGCTGACTTTACAATCCTGCTTCGGTCTTCCAAGTGTACTGGGATTACAGCCATGTGCTACCACAACTAGCCTGTTATTTATATTTTTATGTCCAGGACATAGAGTAAATGATTATACATAGCACAATATGTACAATATATATACAATATGTACAATATATACAATATGTACAATTAATGGAATTTCTTTAATTTTTAAAACCTGCATGGTCATAAGTAAATGGAATTAAAGGTTTGAAAATAGGTTTTGGTATTGGGTGAAAATATTTAAGGGAGTCAGTAATACTGCTAAATTTCGATAAAAATCCACTTGAAGCTGGATCAGATTTTCTTAGTAGACTTAGTTTGAATTTCTTCAGTAAATTTTAGTATGAGTACAGAAATTGAAAGGAAAGCACTGTAAACATTACAGTTTGTATAGACATCTATTTATCTAGCACTGTAAGAAAGGAAAAGATAGCCGGGCGTGGTGGCTCACGCCTGTAATCCCAGCACTCGGGAGGCAGAGACAGGAGGATCGCTTAGTTAGAGGCTTGCCTGGGCTACATAGTGAGCTCAGAGCCAGCCTGAAATGCAAAGTGAGACCCTGCCTTAAAAAAAAAAAAAAAGGAAAAGATAGAACTTCTAATCCATAGGCACTAAGATAAGTCATCCTGGTTTGAAGGGAGGAATACTTGAAGATCAACAGCACCCAAGTGGACAGCTTCTGGGTGCTGATCCCAACCGATGGATTTAAAAACAGCAAAACAAATTTTTACTACAAAAGGTATTTTTGCCAGGGGTATAGCTCAGGAGTGCTGCTGCCTGCCTGCAAGATCCTCAATTAAATCTCCAGTTTCAAGAAAAAAAGTATTTTGAAAAACTTCCTATAAATTTGAAATAAGAAGTGTGTGTGCTTGTGCTGGAGATTTAGCTCAGTGGTTTCAGCGTCTGCCTAGCAAGCAAAAGGTCCTGAGTTTGATCCCCAGTAACCACATACAACAATACTGGGTATGGTGACTCACACCCACCAGCAATTAGTACCACACAGCACAATGCTGGGCATGGTGGCTCAGGCCTGTAATCTTAGCACTTGGGAGGCAGAGGCAGGAGGATTGCTGAGTTCAAGGCTTGCCTGGCCTACACAGTGAGCTCGGGGTCAGCCTGAACTGTAAAGCAAGATCCTGTCTCAAAAAACAAAAGACAGAAAGTAGTGCTTAAAAAAAAAAAGACCAAAAACAAAAAACAAAACAACAACAATGCCAGGCGAGGTGGTTGAGGCCTGTAATCCCAGCACGCGGGAGGGCTGGGGGATGGCTGTGAGTCTGAGACTAGCCTGAGCTACACAGTAAGTTCAGAACCAAGTTTGAACTACAAAGCAAGACTCTGTCTCAAAAAGACACAAACAAAACAAAACAAAAAAAATCAAAAAATGTGTGTCCTTATGCCCAACAATTGTTTTTAATATTCTCTAAGTTTTTCTGATTACATCAGAGGAAAAACTTCAGCTAATCTCCTTTTACTTTCTCCTTATACATAAGTCTGAGCATAATAATTTAAAACATGTCCTTCTTTTCTCCTTTTTTGGGTACTAGAATTGAATCCAGTGCATCACACGTGGAAGGCAAACATTCTATCCCTGAGCCACATTCCCAGCCTTGGGAGTATAATTTAGAATGGCAGAACGGATCGTGACTGTCATTTAACAGGAAGGCTGACTTCCAGTTCAGGAAGAGGCTACTGCATTAACTAAGTAAAATGCTGCAATTCAATCCTAAATAGATTGTCAGGACATATCATAAACAGAAACAAGAATCAAGAGTTCCCTGCACCCATTTCAATAATGTAGACAATTTCACAATTCTAAAAATTTAAGAGTGCTGGGCGTGGTGGCTCATGCCTGAGGCAGAGGCAGGAGGATTGCTGAATTCGAGGCTTGCCTGGGCTACATAGTGAGCTCAGGGCCAGCCTGAACTAAGCAAGACCCTGTCTCAAAAAGAAAAAAAAAATTTAAGAGTAACATAACCAAAACAAAGCAACAATAATACTACAAAGATCGCAAAAGTTTTATAAAGCTTTCTAGCTATACACATGCTGGTTCTGTGCTTACAAGTTATATTAACAAATTCTAATAAAGAGGTGAGAATCTTATTACATGACTTTGGAACAAGGACAAAAGTATGTGCAGGAAAAAGTTCAAGAGAGAAACACCAAATTACCTACAATTAAAATATTTAAGAGATTATTTTCAAAGCTATTTGAATGACTGAAGGCCAAAACTATTACATGTAGTAAAATGAAGTACAAAAACATTTTCCAGCTTTTGGAAAGGGTTCTACCTTCTCAAGAGTGAAATTTTCTTACTAAAGTGCATAGAATAGCCATTTTAAATACATAAAAAACCATAATGGCATAAGGACAAAGTACACACTTTGTACACAAATGTACATTATGTGTACACAAAGTACACATAATGACAAGGTACACACTTACACATACATATAGATATAATTATTGCTTCTGAAATTCTAGAAATACTTTTCTATGTTATTTTCATTCAAATGAAACATGTTCACCAGATAATCTACAGAGGCATTAAATATACTGTTTAGAAATACTAAAATTTTGAGAGAACAAAACTTACTGTTTGTTAAAGTTGGAGATAAATGGACAGAATCCAAAATCTTCCTAAATATTGGACAGTACTAATTAAACAGTGGTTTTTAAAAACATAAAATTCTACTCATTTCTGAGCGGACTTCCTGAGAGGACCAGGAAATGAACATCCATGGCAGACAAATGTTTCCTTGGCCTCTATTTTTAGTTAAAGCTGTTATTTGAAATCTAATTTAAAAGTAGAGTACAGGCCAGGGATTTAGCTCAGTGGTATTGGCATCTACCTCACATGTGCGAGGTACTGAGTTCGATCCCCAGTACCACACACCACAATGCCGGATGTGGTGACTCACCCCTGTAAACCCAGCACTCAGGAGGCAGAGGCAGGAAGATTGCTGTGAATTCAAGGCTAGCCTAGGCTACATAGTGAGCTCAGGGACAGCCTGCACTACAAATTGAGACCCTGCCTAAGAAAAAAAAAAAAAGTACAGAGACAGGGCCAGTAAGTCTAACTTCCTCATTTCTAAGTGCAGATGTTTGTCTTACTTAAACTGTACTATAAAGCTGTGGTAGGCCACTTGTGGTAGTACCAATTTATATTCTCTCTCTAAACAGTGATTTCATTTTATAACATAAGGATGAGGAAAGAGAATGGTATATGGTTTTAGTGTCTTGATTATGAAACATTTTCTGGGAACTAATTATATGACAGGTATGATGCTAGGTGCAGGGACACAAAGCTACTGTTTATTTTTATGCTTAATATTATTTTTGTTAACCCCTAAAATCATAATGTTAAGATTCTGAAAATCCAATCCTTTAGGTAAACACTGAAGACTGATGGAAAAGTAGATGGAACTAGTGAACCTTTACTTGCCGAGGACTTCTGTCATTCACTCAGCTCTAGGTATGTCAAGTATCTTTACCAGCACAGCATCTATCAGGATTTAAAAAACTTTCCTAAGGGAAAGAATGACTGGGATTATTAGCAGGAGGAGCCAGGTTAAAGTCCTTGAACCAGAAGAAAAAAATGACATGAAGCCTGGCATGGTGACACATTCCAAAATCTCAACACTATTAAGGCAGGAGGACTGCCCCAAGTTCAAGGCCAGCCTGGGCTAACAGTAAGTGCAAGGTCAGCCTGTACTACCCAGCAATATCCGGTCTCAAAAGAAAAGAAAAAAGGCCAGGGATTTAGCTTAGTCCTGAGTTTGATCCCCAGTGCCCAGGGTGTGGGAAGGTAGGAGAAAAGAATGTGAGGATCCAGCTTCCAACACACAAACTTCAAAGAGAATGTAAACATGAGATGAGAAACCTGTGGCGCTGAAGGTAAGTATCGACCCCCCAGTCATTTACCTAAAGTGAGGGAGCCAAGAGCAGAACCACACTTTCTTTAATAAGGCTGTGCCATATGACGCGAAATCCAAGTGCAGCCTGGAGGATGGTCTGAATACTGACTGGCCAAACACTGACAGGTATTGGTGCAATCACAAAATAAAGCAAAGCCAAAACTGAATCACAGGCTATCACACGAAGGTGGATTAACTGTGAGACCACTAGCTCACTTGCTATGTACAGAGAGCAGCAGCAACATGGTTGAAATGTAAATTTCAAGATCAAGGACTAAATATAAAGTGCACACAAATATGAAAAGTAATTTAAAAGACCAAGAGAGAGGTAAACCCACTTCACCACAGGCAGGGAAGTTCGCTAGCAGGTGTCTTCTCAGAGTGACCTTTACAGCTCTTGAGACACAGGACGTTCAGTTCCAGCTCATATGTGGAAGCTTCTGATGAGGAAGCTGTTGGACAAGGCCAGCTTTGGATCACTGCCACTTTAGAGGGGTTCATCTCTTGCTTCACGGACTGCACAACATTCTGATATATTCCCAAAATATATCATTCCTTTTCTGTCACATCACTGTCCATGTCTTTATATAACAGCAGAAACAATTATACCCAATTTCTATTAGTTTCCCAGGGGACCCAAGAGAAGAATCAAGGATTACCTATCTGTAAAACAAAACCCAACTATCATGATAAGCTTCAGAGCACCATTAGTTACATATGATTTTGTTCCTAATTGTCTTCATACTTTACAATAAACAACATCCTTCTATCTCTACAGAAAAAGCCAAGTCTAGAAAACAGAAAGGTACCCTCCAACATCTCCATCAAACACTAGAAAAACTGAGAAGCAAAGAGAGGCAGAGATCTTCTCTGAAGGCTAGTATATCCCAGCTGTAGAAGAAAATATACTGCTCCTAACCTTAAAACAGTATCTTGCTGCCAAATTCTTAATTAGTGTATGGGAATTTCAGTTTACATCTCTGAACGGTTTTTGGAAACCTTTGTGGGGAAAATAAGCAGTGAACAGCAATTCAAAAACACTCTAAATTACCATAATGATAGACAAATTTTTCAAAAGAATATTTTCTTCAGAAATGTTTTTGAGAAATTGCCCCAAGTCCCAACCCTCACTGCCTCCTGCTCTAGATCTCTAGTTTCTACCCTCCCTGTCTCCATTCTCTTAAGGTTATGTAACAATCTGATACTTTTTGAACCTTATATGAAAACCAAATATTATGTTAATTGTAACACATAAATAACAATTCATTTGTCTAAAATTAAACTCATCAACTTCAGTGAGAATCTTAATTATTGTCACCAAGTTTTTTGTTTTTTATTTTGGAGTATTAAGAGTTCAAGCCATGTGCATTGGTCCATAACTTGGATATGGCTCACAGTGAGAATTTTTTTTCTGTGAAAGAAGAGTCTAGAATGCAAAGTCCAAACTCCCAGAAACAGGCCGCTATTTGGAAGTCACAGGTCTCAAGCAGCTGCAAATGTATGCCATCGTCTTAGACGTATGTAATAGTACAACTGAACAAGCATCAGAATGACTGAAGTTTCCTTCAGATTTTCTACACTAACGTAACTGTGTTTAAGAAACAGGCAACTTCCTGCCAAGAATATACTTGAAGGAATTAAAAGAAGCATATCATAAAGACATAGTGCACCCATGTTCATAGCAGCTCAGTTTGTGATAGCCCAATTTTGGAAACAATCCAGATGCCCATCAACTGGGGAGTGGATAAAGAAGAGGCGGGTTTTTAAAAATAAAATGGAGTATTACTCTGCCATAAAGAATGACAAGTTTCAATCATTTATGTGCAAATGGACACACCTTGAGGACACACTAATAAGTGAAATAAATAGGTCACAGATATGTAAATACTGTATCTTTTCTCTGGTATGAGAACCTGTAGATGTAAATGAGTTCTAGAATGTATGATAGATTTTGTGAAATAGGAAATATTCAAAGGGAATGTGGTAGGGGAAAGTAATGAGGGGAAAGAATAAATACGATTTGAAAATAGAAAGCACATGTATATAGGGTGTGAGGGGTTGTAGGGTGGGTAGGGATATGGGTAAAAATGAGAATTGACTCATGTCATATACTGGTACAAATTCCCCAATGTTGAGTGTGATTGTGAAATGTATATAAAATGTACCAATAAAGAATTAAAAAAAAAAAAGAAACAGGGAACTTAACATATTCCATACCAAAGAACTGGGAATTTTCAGTACACACAAAAATTTTCTTTCTTTTACATTTACTGGTAGGCAAAGTAATAAGTACACAATAATTGCAGCTTAATTAGGACACAGTTTAAGTTGGCTTATAGTATTAAATGTCCTTAAAATGGAGGGGGAGCAAAGGCAAAAGCCAGTAAAAAGAACAAAGGAAAACGGGATGATGGTGAAAACAAGATAAATGCACACAATATTTCACTGAGAACCAAACAACTATATTCTGGTAATTTCTTTTTTCTTTGTTAACAGTGTTTAGGATTGAACCTAGGGTTCTGCTCACATTAGGCAAGCACTCTACCAATGAGCCATACCACCAGCCCATAACTATGAAATTCTTTATGTCCTTCCAATCCTCACAGGCTAATGATAATGACATCAGGCAAAAATTGTCACTTTTGGTGTTCATTAACAACAATATAAAAATAGAATCAATCTGGATACATTCAGAAGAGTAGATTCCATCTATCATCATCTTGTCTGACTTTTAAGGTTCAAATTTGAATCATACTCATTGAATCATACAGTAAAGTGTATGGGTCTATAAGTTTTATTTCAAAACTGTTAATTATCTTCAAAAAAAACCCCCAGAATTTAAAAGCTGGCATGGTGGTGCATATCTGTAATCCCAACACACAGGAGGACTGCTGCAAGTTTCAGTTCAGGGGCCAGGGTAGCTCAGTGGTTCCAGGGTCTGCCTTTTGGGCACAAGGTCCTCAGTTCGATCCTTGGTAACCACATACCACAATGCTGGGTGTGGTAACTCACGCCTGTAATCCCAGCATTTGGGAGGCAAAGACAGGACGATTGCTGAGTTCAAGGCTTGCCTGGGCTACATAGTGAGCTCAGGGCCAGCCTGAACTATAAAGCGAGACCCTGTCTCAAGGAAAAAAAAAAAAAAGGAGTTCAAAGCCAATCTGAGCTATAAAAAAACAGAACAAATAAAAAACTGTTAATAATCTTAAATCAGATGCTGGGGGAAGTAGAGAAGAGGGCTGCACAGTTTAAAAACAAAACTCCAGAAAAAGTTTTTTTATAAAGCTGATCAATAAAATCAAGTACTGCACTAAACAGGCTCTCGTAAAACAGAATAGATAAAATGTTTTTGGCATGTTCATAAAGAGCTCCCTTCAATTAATTTGGCTCTTGAACTGATCAGCAGCCAACAAAACGCCTCTGCTGACTGCAATTCTGACCCACTCCTTTCCCCTCTGTGCAAGAAGCATATGTGAAGGGGTGAGAGCCACATGCTCCTACCAGAAGGGAAAAACAATCTGGCGATCATCATGGAGTGGTGCAAGGGAATAAAAAAAAGTTGCCCATGTTTCTATTCCAGAATATTTCAAAAGCATAAACTACCTTCCTCAGAAGTACAATCTCTTCAACCACAAGAAACAAACTTTCTTTTCCTTCAGTGAGTGGACTGCTCCAATTCTGAATTGCTTTTTTTAAGAACATCTGGTCTTTTTGAAGTATTGCTCCCTCTCATATCTAGGTGCAACTTGGGATTTTTCTAATGTCACTGAATCACTTCCAAACTGCTTGACAAAAATAATATTTTTAAAACTATGAGGAAAAAAGTACCAAAAAATTAATTATTTTTGTTTTGTTTTTTTTTTTCTGAGACAGGGTCTCGCTTTTGTAGTTCAGGCTGGCCCTCAGCTTACTATGTAGCCCAGGCAAGACTCGAACTCAGCAATCCTCCTGCCTCTGCCTCCAGAGTGCTGGGATTATAGGTGTGAGCCACCACTCCTGGCACTAAACCTCCTTGTTGAAGCATTTTTTTAAAAAGCGTTTTCAGGGCCAGAGGGTTAGCTAAATCTCCTTGTTGAAGCATTTTTTAAAAAAGCGTTTTCAGGGCTGGAGGGTTAGCTCAGTGGTTCAAACACCTGCCTTGAAAGCGCAAGGCCCTGAGTTCGATCCCCGGTAACCACATACAATGCTGGGCATGGTGAGTCATGCCCACCAGCCATCAATACCACATACCACAGTGCCGGGAGTGGTGCCTCATGCCTGTAATCCCAGCACTTGGGAGGCAGAGGCAGGAGGATTGCTGAATTCACGGTTTGCCTGGGCTACATAGTGAGCTCCAAGCCAGCCTGAGCTATGTAGCGAGACCCTGTCTCGAAAAAAAAAAAAAAAAAAGTGAAAACCAGCACCATCGGCACACAGTTTCATGTCTTCTACAGACTGGGTTGAGCAGTGTAGCTGGACTGTACGCCTCTGGAGGCAGCCTGGGTTCAGCTGCTGGCCCTGCCACTTCCTACTGCTCGACTCCTGGGCTGCAATGCACTTCAGCTCTCTGTTCTCCACTCCTCTTACCTATAACATAAGGTTAAATTAAAGACCCTATATCACAGCATAGCTCTCTTTTAGAGACACGGTCTTGCTATGCAGTTCAGGATGGCCTTGAACTAGGTACCTCAGGTTGGCTTCTCCTACCTAAGCATCCTGAGTGCTGGGATCACGAGTGTAAGTTACCACACCTGGTCTTAAAATTGATTACTAAACGTAAAAATTCAAAGAACAGGGCCAGAGATTTAGCTCAGTGGTTCTGGTGCCTGTCTGGCAAGCGCAAAGTCCTGAGTTCGATCTCCAGTAACTACATACAATGCTGGGCATGATGACTCACACCCACCAGCAATCAATACCACATACCACAGTGCTGGGTGAGGTGGCTCACGCCTGTAATCCTAGCACTTGGGAGGCAGAGACAGGAGGATTGCTGAGTTTGAGGCTTGCCTGGGCTACATAGTGAGCTCAGGGCCAGCCTGAACTACAAAGCGAGACCCTGTCTCAAAAAAAAGCAAAGAACAACGTAAAGCCAGTAATATAGAATTACTATTTTAAAGAGAAAATGAACAGCTTAAACAAGTACAATTTGCTAAGACAAAGCCATGACAACTTCTAAAATGCTGTACAGATATAGCTTGAAACTGAATAAATACGTGAATTGTCCTTCCTACAAGGAGAAGGCCTACTGACAGAAAAGTAATAGAGGAAGGTAGAAGGAACCATATGGTATCATAGAGACTTTATTATGAATTCAGATTTAGCTTAAAATGGATTCAAATGGATAAAGAAATAATCACAGATGTATGTATACATGGGTTAGTATTATATACATGTATTTCTAAACTCCTCTATTGAGAGGGCTCAGAAGCAATGCTACCTTGATAACAAGTATACCAACACCCAGATCTTGGTTTTTAATGACAGTCTCAAAACAACAACAACAGCAGCAGCAGCAGCAGCAGCAACAACAATAACAAAACAGGTCTCTTTTGGAGAAATGGCTGATAGCAGGCTGGAGCAGAGATTTATTAGATGAGCCTGAAGTATCTTGCAGTGTCAGAAAGAAATGCTAAAGAGAGTGGCCAAAGGTATTAAAAACAAAATGATGGAGATCTATCAAAAGGACAGACAACTTGAACGAGCTCTCAGTAACTAAAATGGAGCATAAAGCATGTATAGTTCTGGGTTATAACTCAAAGTGTTAAGATAAATACTCAACTCCACAGTGGTATAAAATAACAAGAAGTAGATTGGAGATTTAGCTCTGTGGTTCCGGTGCTTGCCTAGCAAGTGAAAGGTCCCTGGTCCGATCCCTGGTAACCAGGTACAACAATGCCAGGTGTAGTGACTCAACCACCAACAATCAGCACCACATACCACAATGCTGGGCCTGGTAGTTCATGCCTGTAATCCCAGCACTCGGGAGGCAGAGGCAGAGGCAGGAGGACTGCTGAGTTTAAGGCTTGTCTGGGCTACCTAGTGAGCTCAGGGCCAGCCTGAACTACAAAGCGAGACACTATCTCAAAAATAAGGGGATGGGGCTGTGGCATAGCAGCAGAATATGTGGTTGTTGTATATAAGGCCCTGGATTCAATCCCCAATACCACCAAATAAATACATAAATAGGGGCAAAGATATAAATCACAACAGAAGAATTCTCAGTAATTATGTTATTACTTCCTCCCTTGAAGAGATGAAAGAAAACCTTACCCCCATCCTAAGTGCGCGTCTGTATTTAAGAAATTCCTTGCTTCTGCCTGAAGTACAAGCAGGGAAGGTGGGAGAACAAAGCTTTACAGCAGAGAAGCCCAGTAAACACTATGGCTGCCAGATGATGGAGGTTAATATTGTCAGGGACAAGTTCATAAAAGCACAGATACTTCCTCCTTCCTGAAATCCATGACTCAAGTCTAATCTTGAGAAAAACATCAGATAGATGTAATCTGAGAACACTCCACAAGATAACAGAAATTTCAAAACTATCAAGGGCATCAAAACCAAAAGCAAAATCTATAAAATTGTTATAGACCAAAAAGTTCTACTTAAGGATGTGATGCCTAAATTTAATGTGGTACCCTGGACAGGACCCTGGGACAGAAAGGAGACATTAGGAGAAATGAGTGAATCTACATAATTGGTGAGTTTAACACAATCAGTGCTGGTCTTACAATTACAATACACATACCATGGTAATACGGTAATAAAAAGGAAAACTGGTTTGAACAATCTTCATGACTTTTTGTAAATCTAAAACAATTCTAGGGCTGGGAGTGATTCAACCTCTAGCGGTGAGGGGCTCAGAAGAACTTCAAAAACAAAGGTTTTTTTAAAAAAATCAAATCAACAATAAATTAAACAACGTAATTTGTAAATGTTTTGCATTTTTAAATTTTAAATCTTGGCCAGATAAATACAAACGCATTTATTTTCCAAAACAGCTGATCTTATGTATAAGTAGATAATTTTGGGGAGTGGAATACAGAGATAGAGCACTTCCCTTGCATGTGTGGGGTCCTGGCTTTGATCTGTGGCAATGGGGAAGAAATGCAAATAATCTTGCTTTAAAAACTAGATGCTTTTACTGCCTTGTAAAATAACATTAAGGTTAGTATCTGGACATTTTCCCTAAAATCCACTAATATAAATTACATTCCACTTTTAAACAACTTTGCCTAAAGTCTTATAGTCTACCTTTTATATCACCTCTTAAAAAAACAAAGTATGTTATTTTACAGAAATATTCTCTAGACTTTAATTCAAATATTGCATCTTAAAATGACAGACAGCTAAAGAAATTCAATACAAATACCAACCTACTGTAAAAATAGTAACTCTGCCCAGTAATTAACAGAAACCTCTAATTTTGGTTTTTGAAAGGAGGGGAAAAAATATTGTCAAACCTCACATAACCACAGTTTACTGGAATAAAAAAACTCAACATTCCAAATCAAAACATGTTACATGATTAGCAGAGTCTGGTAGTGTTACTGAATAAACATCATAGTACTAACGAGAAACATAAGCTTTCAAAAGAAATAATCAAAACAATGACAAATAAAAATGACACTGACTTACTGTTAAAGCTCAATGACACTCAAAAATAAATATAACTGTATGTGGCCTTGTTCTGTCAAAGGGTTTCTTGTCTCTGCTCAGTATTTTTTGAAAGTTTGGGGCTGACAATTTTACTGCAGGAGAAAGGGGAGCAGACCACTGGATGGTAACAGGCAAAAAGCAAAATATAGAGAAAGGAAAGATGAACTGATACCTGATCTGGGTTCTCTGTCGCTCTGTACCTTCCATCTACTTCATGGCCTCCTAACACTGATACAAAGGAAGAAAAGCATGAACGGTTTTACACAGAGGGACGTTATTAAGTGCCCTGCTCCTCCTTAGGCAATGACAGGAATCCAGAGAAAGACTTGTGGATGAGTATGTGAGAAAACCTGGTACCAGTCTGCTCATCCCTTACTACATCTGTTTACTCCATTATTCTTAACTGTTTCACCTAGAAAATAGACAGCAAACCTGCAATACCCAAAGACACAATTTACAGGTGTACGTATACAGGTGTACACAGGTGTATAGATAGCATGAAGTTTTCCCATTCTTTCAATTTAACACACTGCACTGAAAACATTTAAACCATGAATCATAATTTATTTAAACAAAAGTGAGCAAACAGGAAGTTAGATAAGCCCTTTTCCTCCTTCACTCAGTCAAAAGATGTCCTCCTCTCAACCCTCACCAGGGGTCACACTCAAAGGCATTTTACCACTGAGTTACAAGCTTGTCCTTTGTATTTGAGACCGGGTCTCATAAATCACCCAGGCTGAACTAAACTTGGGTTCCTTCCTCCTCTTCAGCTTCTGGAGTCACAAGGATGGCTGTTTTCCTCACACTCCTATCACTGCTGGTTCTCATATGTACTCTTCCTTTCTCTATTGCATGCATCAACTGGTCACTTTTCAACCCTGCTGTTCTACTGGGAAGGGAGCACATACCCTTTTCATCTCAGTCTATCCAAAATCTAACTCCACATCTTGCTTCGCTCAATTTTCCCATGTATGCCCAGGTCACCTATGTCCAAAACTTCCCATGTAATTAATCTAATTCACACCATTATCATTCACTCTTAGACTCGTATATCATCTTTGAGATAATCTAAAGTTTTTATCTAAAATATCTGTCATCCAACACCACACTCACCTATCCCCCTAGGTCTTATTGATGGTCCCTGCCATGAGTAAGGAGCTTACTATCATACTTCTGTTTGGATATCTTCAGTGGTTCCTTTATTTCAAACATACTTAATTTATGCCCTGGAGATAGTTTCTACGATATGCTGTAGTCTGACCTACCTCTCTGTAGCAGAACACAGTAACTACAAAGCAAAGTTAAGATTTGTTAATTTTTCCAAAGATTACTTTCTAGCTGTATGACCCATCTTCTTTTGTACCTCAACTTCTGCATCTGCAAAATGGAAGTAAAATGCCTATTTTCAGAAGGTTGCAAAAGGGACCGGAATAAGAACACCTATAAAGTACTCACATAAAATTAAGCCTAGTATATAGTAAGTACTCCATTTAGGGTACCTGCTACAATTATAATTACTATTTTTATTAATACCCCAATTTGTCCCCTCATTCACCAATACAAATCATTTTATATAGCTTGACCTATTCCCTATATGATCCCTTATTTACTTCTTTTACTAGATCATCATTCTGCAATATTCACCTCATCTATGGTGTCCTTCCACTTCATTATTTGAATCTAAATCTTTTTTTTTTTTTTTTGAGACAGGGTCTCGCTTTATAGTTCAGGCTGGCTCTGAGCTCACTATGTAGCCCAGGCAAGCCTTGAACTCAGCAATCCTCATGTCTCTGCCTCTCGAGTGCTGGGATGACAGGCATGAGCCACCACGCCTGGCTCTAAATCACTTTTTTAAGAGTCAGGTTTCATTCATTTCTTCTAAACAGCCTTTCTTGTTTGGTCCTTGGCTACAATCATTTTCTTGCCTTCTGAACTTTTGCTGAGAACCACATAATTCAAAACTTTTCACAAAATATTCCATGTTATACAATGCTATAATGTTAATGACTTAGTACTACTATTAGCCTTAACCTCCATGAGAAAAGAACCACTTCCTGTTCATTCTGGGTCAGTCAGCACATGGTTTAGAACACTGACTCAATAAATATTCCCGATGAAATAACAGAAGGACAGGAATGATGCAGTCCTAGAAGGTGACTGCAAAACCAAACTTTTGACAGTCTACTACAGCTGTCACCACTTCCTCATACTATCCAAATGACTTGTAATTAGGATTTGTTGTCAATCCCACCAACTCTACAGTTGTTACCAACCCTACAGGCAGCAATTACATCTTCCTAACTAGTTTCAATGGTTTTCTCCCAAGTCCTTACCTCCCCCACTGCTGTGCTGTGTGACTTCAAACTTCCACCCCTTTATCACCTAAAACTTTGCATGTCTATAAACATACAGTTACAGAGCAATAATTATGTAAAGACAGCCCTCTACAAGCTAAGGTAAAAGCCCTGAGATGAGACCAAGTCCTTTAAAAACTCAGTCCTGGACTTCGAGGCTGCATAATTGTGAGGAAATAAATGTGTGTTGTACAAGCCTTCCAGGGTGTAGTAACTGGGCACTGTCACTGGTAACTTGTTTGGGTCAGTGCTAGGAAACTCATATAAGAGCCCAGAAACAGATCCACATGAAAACAGTCAACCAATCTTTCACAAAGGATCAAAGACAATACAATGAAAAGAGAACAATCTTTTCAACAAATAGTGCTGGAATAATCAGACAAACACATGCCAAAAATTTTTCTTAAAAATACTCACAGGGTGGCCGGAGGGTTAGCTCAGTAGTTCGAGTGCCTGCCTCGCAAGCGCAAGGTCCTGAGTTCAATCCCCTGTAACCACATATAATGCTGGGCGTGGAGACACGCCCACCAACAATCAACACCACATACCACAATGCCGGATGTGGTGACTCACGCTTGTCATCCCAGCACTCGGGAGGTAAGAGACAGGAGGATTGCTGGGTTAGCTCAGTGGTTCCAGCGCCTGCCTCACAAGTGCAAGGTCCTGAGTTTGATCCCCTGTAACCACATACAATGCTGGGGTAGAGACTCACGCCCATCAGCAATCAATATCACATACCACATACCACAGTGCCGGGCGTGGTGGCTCACACCTGTAATCCCAGCACTCAGGAGGCAGAGACAGGAGGATTGCTGAGTTCGAGGCTTGCCTGGACTACATAGTGAGCTCAGAGCCAGCCTGAACTACAAAGAGAGACCCTGTCAAAAAAAAAAAAAAAACACTCACAGACCTCACACTTTTCATAAAAACTAATTCAAACTGGATCACAGACTTAAATATAAAACATAAAACTACAAACTTCTAGAAGACAACATATAAGAAAATCTAGGTGACTTTGGCCTTAGGTATAACAATGAGGTTTTAGCTACAACCCCAAGGCACAATGTATGAAAGAAAAAATGGGTAAATTGGACTGCATTACATTAAGAGATCTGGTCTGTGACACACTGTTAAGAAAATGAAAAAGTGCCAGGTGTGGTGGCTCACGCCTGTAATCCCAGCACTCAGGAGGCAGAGGCAGGAGGATTGCTAAGTTCGAGGCTTGCCTGGGCTACATAGTGAGCTCAGGGCCAGCCTGAACTACAAAGCGAGACCCTGTCTCAAAAAAACAAAAAAAAAAAAAAAAAAAAAAAAAAAAAAAAAAAAAAAAAAAAAAAAAAAAAAAAAAAAAAAAAAAAAAAAAAAAGAAAGAAAAAGCAAGACACAACAGAAAAAAAAAAAATGTGCAATATATATATATATATATATATATATATATATATATATATATATGTATATCTATGATAAAGGATGTGTACCTCCAAAATATAAAGAACTCCTAAAACTAATACTAATACTAACAACAACAAAAATCTAATTTTTAAAAGGACCAAAGAGGCTAGGTATGGTGGCACATGCCTGTGATTCCAGCACTCAGAAGGCTGAGGCAAGGGGCTCACAAATCAAGTATAGCCTGGGCAGCTTATTAAGGTCCTCTCTCAAAGTTTAAGAAGGGTTTTAGCTGAGCAGCTAAGTGGTTGTAGCTGAGTAGCTAAGGTTGTAGTTTAGTGGTAGGGCACTTGCCTAGTATGTAGGAGGCCCTGAGTATGATCCCCAGGATGGGTGGGGTTGGGGAGCTCTGGACACCTTACCAAAGAGATAGAGATGGCAAGCATTTGAAAAGATATTTAACATGTTATGTTGCTGGGGATTTGTACATTAAAACAATGAGGACTTGTACACACCTATTAGAATGGCCAACCTCAAAAAACACTGATTCCACCAAATGCTGGTGAGGACATTATGCAACAGAAACTCTCATTCATTACTGGAGAGAATGCAGTGATACAGGCCACTTTGGGAGACAGTCTGGCCTTTTTTGCAAAGCTTAAAAGATTCATCATACAATCTAGCAATCATTCCTTGGCATTTAACCAAGTGAGATGAACTTTTATTTCCACAAAAAAATCTGTACTTTGATTTTTAGGGTGTGTGTGTGTGTGTGTGTGTGTGTATGTTGTACTGAAGATTGAACTCAGGGACTCTGCAGTGAGCTGCAGTCCTAGGCCTTTTTTATTATGAGATAAAATGCCCAAGCTGGGCTTGTACAGTCCTCTTCTCTCGTTATCCCGGAGTGATGGAACTACAGGTGTGTGTTATATCACAGCCCTCTGCACCTTGACTTTATTGCAGCTTTATTGACAACTGCCAAAACTTGGAAGCAACCAAGATATCCTTCATGAAGTGAAGGATAAATAAACTGGTACAATCATACAATGAACTATTATTCAACAATAAAGAGAAGTGTGGTATCAAGCCCTAAAAACCAATATGAACAAATGTTAAGTTCATATGGTGAAGTGAAATAAATCCATTTGTAAAGGCTATATATTGTATGATTCCAATTCTGACACTTTGGAAAAGAAAACACCAAAGAGTTAAAAAATTAGGGATTACCAAGAAACTAGATGGGAGGGAAAATAAGCAAAATGAATAGATGTTAACATAAGGGATTTTTAGGGCAGTTAACTATTCTGTACAGTACTATAATGATGAATATAAGCGTCAAACTCCACAGATGTGTGCAGTGACCTCTCTGTAAACTATGAACTTTAGCAACAATAATGTATCAGTATTAGTTCAGCAATTTTAACAAATACATGATATTCATGCAAGATGAAGAGTGGAAGAACAGATTTGAGATTTCTACCTCAAGGAAGTGGAAACTGGTTTAAAGAGGGAAGGGGCAGAAAGGTAGAAACAAGTCTGCAATCCAGGTGTTTGGGATTTTAAAACCATTTGGGCCCACGTGAACAGACCTCAACCCCACTCATATGGCCTGCTGAAACAGAGTTCCCTGAATAATGCTTGGAAGGTGAATGGCCCTATGGCTTCAGTAAAATGAAAAAAAAATTTAAATTGCTACCCACAAGAACAGGACAATACACAAAAGTTTAACTCCAGTTGGGTACTAAATAGGGAAGAAAAACCCCTTGAAGAATTGAAAACTAGCCAGGTATGTAATCCCAGCACTTATGACGCTGAGGCAAGAGGATTGCCATGAGTTCCAGGCCAGCCTGGGCTACACAGTGAGTTTATATGACAGGCTGAACCAAATAGGAGACCCTATCTCCAAACAACAACAACAAAACAGGAATTCAAAATAAAAAGGTTACTATTACTTTTGGTCTAGCACTCAAATCTGCATTATCCATAAGGTATGGGAAATTCCAAACTGAGAAACTAACATAAAAATCAGTCTCAGAGTAAGAAAGTTCCTGAAGGAAGTAAAACACCCTCCTCTAATTAAGATAGATTCTTTTTTTTTTTTTTTAAGACAGGGTCTCGCTTTGTAGCTCAGGCTGGCTCTGAGCTCACTATGTAGCCCAGGCAAGCCTCGAACTCAGCAATCCTCTTGTCTCTACCTCCCGAGTGCTGGGATTACAGGCGTGAGCCACCACGCCCGGCAAGATACAGATTCTTACTGAAAAAAAATAGATTAATTTGAAATGAAAATAAAAGCATACCATGAGTATGAGTCAGCCTACACAATAAAACCAACAAATAGCAAGAATAATTCCTCTAAAATTTGAAATTACGGAATGACACTTAAAGAACAAGTACAGTGGACCCTTGACTTACAAACTCCCAGAGGCTGGTTGTAAGTCAGTATAGCTGAGATATGGATGTTTACCTGGATATACTCTAGAAAACAAGACACAAGGACTGGGGATTTAGCTCAGTGGCTCCAGTATCTACCTGGCAAGTGCAAGGTCCTGAGTTTGATCCCCTGTACCATGCATAACAATACTGGGCATGGTGGCTGATACCTGTAATCTCAGGACTTGGGAGGCAGAGGCAGAAGGATTGCTGTGCATATAAGGCTATCCTGGTCTGCATAGTTAATTCAGGGCCAGCCAGAACTACAAAGCAGAACCCTGTCTCAAAAAACAAAACAAAACAAAAGAAAACAAGAGGTATATGAGTCTCCATTAACCTTATTAACCCAAGTTAAACCAAGTTGTTTGGATGTCAGGCCAGTCATAATTTGAGGGTCTACTGTACGTTAAATTAATAAAAGTCAAAACTCTAACAAGAAACTGTAAACAGTATGCACAGACCTGGAAAAGAATAACAAAGAGACTCTACAAATATAATTATTAAAATGAAAAAACAAACAAACAGAATTTGCTTTTTCCATTGAACCGTGTCTCTCCAAAATCCCTCTGTGGAAATGCTTTGGAAAATAAAGTGGTTTAGATGAGCTCCTGAAGTTGGGGCCTTCATGAAAAACCAGAGTTTGTACATGCAGGCAGGTATGTGAGTGTAAAGTCAAAATTCTAAAAGTTCAATCTTTCTTTCTTCTTTTTTTTCCCCAGAACTAGGGATTGAACTCAGGACCTTATGCTTGCCAGACAGGTGCAAAAATCCAATGTTTTGGGTGACCACAAGAGACTGACAGAAATGGCTAAAACCGGGGGCTGGAGATTTAGCTCAGTGTTCTGGTGCTTACCTGGAAAGCGTAAGGTCCCTGGTTCGATCCAGGTAAACACATACAACAACACTGGGCAAGGTGACACGCCAACCAGCTAACAGTACCACATACCACAGTGCTGGGTGCGATGGCTCATGCCTATAATGTCAGCACTTGGAAGGCAGAGGCAGAAGGATTGCTGTGAGTTCAAGGCTGGCCTCGGCTACACAGTGAGCTCAGGTCCAGACTGAACTACAAAGCAAGACCCTGTCTCAAAAAAAAAAAAAGAGTGGCTAGAACTACTGAACCTTATTTGATGAGGACTTCCCTCATTTACTCAGCTCTAGGTATGTATGTCAAGTACCTTCATCAGAACTGAGTCCATTAGAATTGAAAAGACATTCCTAAAGGAAAGAACTGGGATTATTAGTAGTGAAAGAACCAGGCTGACAGGACAAATTAGCATCATGTGTCTCCTGATATGATTCAGGGAGGACAGAAGATCACTTATATAAATTTCTGCCACAAATATGTTAACCTTAATTTAAATAAAACTTTCCACAAAATAAATGATGAGTATTCTTCAAATATGTCAGTGTCAAGAAAGACAAAAATTAAAAAGAAATTTAAGCATCTTAGAAACTAAAAACAACATACAATCCTGTTTTTTATTATTATTATTATTATTTTGAGTGGAAAATGGTTACAGACATTTGTGGAACCACTGAAATGTAAATATTTCTCCAAATGCCCTTTCAGAATAGCTATTATCTCTTTGCCTACTTTGGTCTCAATGTAGGTTCTTTTTCCAGAGTTGCTCTTTTGGAATGATTTTAGAGTCTTTTACAAACGCAGACCCATTTTCTTTAAGTACAAGGTCAAAATTGGTTCTTCCAAGAAGTAAACTCATCTTTCTATTAAGTTACATTTATATATTATTTATAAAGTTTGAGACAGGGTCTCGCTTTGTAGTTCAGGCTGGCCCTGAGCTCACTATGTAGCCCAGGCAAACTTCAAACTCAGCAATCCTCCTGTCTCTGCCTTCTGAGTGCTGGGATTATAGGCGTGAGCCATCAAGCCCAGCACTATGGTATGTAGTATTGATTGCTGGTGGGCGTGAGTCACCACGCTCAGCATGTATGTGGTTACCGGGATCAAACTCAGGACCTTGACCTTGTGAGGCAGGTGCTGGAACCACTGAGCTAAATCTCCGGTCCATTTACGCCTTTGTTTATATCAGAGCATGAACTCTGTAAGATTAGAAACTTTTTAGGGTCTCCTAAATAAATCTAAGCAGTGTTGCTTACTCTTTCTTAAGGAGAAAGCAAATCTTAAAGATATTTTCCTTTCATAAACTGAAAAATAAGCATTTTTTTCAAAACACAGACATAAATACACACTCTATTCTAAAATGAGCCAAGTTTTTAAAGTCTTTGTTTTTATCTCTGGCTACATTCCAAAAGTGACTACCTTTTATAATCATTTTCCCTCTCTTCTTTGACTTTTTGCCAGTTTTTGAAAGAAGCCCATATGCTCAGGATTAAAAATGAAACAGGTTAAGCCAAAGGAACTGAGAGCATTAATACAGTGAAGATTTTAATAAAAATTGAAACTGTTGCTCACATAATGATTACTATACTACCTTGAACAAGTTTTTTATAACCATCTCCTACTATATCCCTTTACTCCTACTAGTAAAGGGGTTAGAGATAAAATTTTTGAATTGAAAAAATGAAACACTGATGATTAAACAGGGTCAGGGATTAGCTCAGTGACTCTATTGCCTGCCTTGCAAGTGGAAGGTCAAGCACATAAATGGAGAGATACACTGTATTCACAGGTCAGAATATTCAGTACTATAAAGATCTTAATTTCCCAAAAATTGAGGTGGAGATCCCACACAATCCATGTTAAAATCCCTGCAGGCTATGTACATGATAAAATAACACAAAGTTATACACAAAGATATTTTTTAAATGACTACATATAAAGAACTGGTAAAATCTGATTAAGATTTAGCTAACTTGGTAAAGCACTATAGTTATGTAAAAATGTCACTAATTGGGAAAGGTAGGTTTTGAGTTCATGAAATCTCTTTGTTTTCTTTGCAACTTTCTGAGAGTTTATAATTATTTCAGAACAAAAACCCCAGGTTGTTATGTTTAACTTGAAAAGCTGATTCTAAAATGTGTAGAGAAAAGCAAAGGATCTAGAAGAGATAAAATAATTTGGAAAAGTAGCAGATTGGGGAACTCACACTACCTGATATCAAGACTTCCTAATAAATTACAGTAAGAAAGATAGTGAGGCATTTGTGAAAGTACAAACATACAGCTCAGCAGAACAAAACAGAGCCCAAATTATACACAAACATATACATTTTCATTAAAGGCAATTCATTTGTGTTCTAGAAGAGTTTTACAATGATAAAAATCAGAACAGCGGGCCGGAGATTTAGCTCAGTGGTTCCAGCGCCTGCCTCCCAAGCGCAAGGTCCTGAGTTCGATCCCGGTAACCACATACAATGCTGGGCGTGGTGACTCATGCCCACCAGCAAGCCACATACCACAGTGCCGGGCATGGTGGCTCACGCCTGTCATCCCAGCACTTGAGAGGCAGAGACAGGAGGATTGCTGAGTTCGCGGTGGCTTGCCTGGGTTACATAGTGAGCTCAGGGCCAGCCTGAACTACAAAGTGAGACCCTGTCTCAAAAAAAAAAAAAAAAAAAAATCAGAACAGCAGTTATGGGTAGTGTGGTGATTGTGACTGACTGGGAAGGGACAGGGGACTTTCTGAAGTTGAAGAAATGTTCTATCCTAATATAGAAACTGAGTTACACAGCTGTATACGTCTGTTGAAGCTCATCTTACATGTTAAGACTTGCTCATTTCACTGTATGTAAACTAATTAAATTTTATTATATAACAGTATACAAATTATATAAAATGTACAAAAATATTTTTGAACAAATTAAAATCTATCCAAAATTCATCAAAGCTGTCCCTTGTCAAGTTTAGTATTAATAAATATAATTTATAAAACACCTACTTATTATGTACTCCCATCTATATCAAGTGCAAAATGTTTAAGTCCTCTATGAATCACCTTTTTTTTCTCCATAAAACCTGGCCAAATTTTCTCCACAGTGTCTTTCCATTCTTTACTACTGTTCACCTTGTCTGACCCATCATTTGTGTCACCTTACCTTACTCTATCTGCATAACCTTTTAGAATGATTCTATGAATCTCACGGATTTTTTTTGAGGGTCTGAGAGGTCAAAACTATTTTCAGAGCAATTTAAAAAAATGCTATTTTCTTCCTTTTATTGTGCTATGTGCACCATGCAAAAGCAGTGGGGGTGAAACTGCTGGTGCCTTAGTACCCATTAAGGAAGCATTCCCACAATACCTTAGCAGTCACTGCATTCTTCATCACACCCAGAAGGGCAGAAAAAGCTGGCTTCACTGAAAATTGCTCTTATTGAAATATAAATGTTACAAGTCTTACTAAATCTTGACCCCAGAGTATATGCTCTTTTAACATTGCATGTGAAGACATGGGAAGAAGGTACAAGGCACACCTGATGCATGGCAGCTTTTCCAATCATGAGTTGCAAGCTGAACTAGCTACTTATTCCACAGAACACCATTTTTACTCAAAAGAATGACAAACTATGTTTATTCATTAAATGACATTTTCTTAAAAATTATCTAAATCAGTCACTTCAATGAAAATAACATATAGTATCAGTTGCAAGGATACATCTACCACTTTCAAATAGAAATTGGAATCTTGGAAAACGTGTCTACCATCAAACTTTAAGACTTTTGCTGATGAGAGTAGAGAATTTTTGATATTTTATATGAAGTATGGCAACTCTAGAATATCTGGATTAGTCAATAAATCTGTATTTTCCCAAATGACCAACGAATGGTGTTAAAAAAGTCATGGATGGGTTTTCAAAAAGACCCATTCTAGGCTGTATGCAGTGGTGTACACTTCTAATCTCAGCTACCCAAGAGGCTGAGAGGGGAGTGTCACAAGTTTAAGGCCAGCCTAGACAATATACCAAGGTCCTATCTCAAAAAAAAAAAAAAAAAAAAAAAAAAAAAAAAGGCTACAGTGAAAGTGGTAAAAGTGCCTCTAGGTTCAATCCCTCTACAGGGGGAAGAAAAGTTTCACTTTAAATCCAAGGAAAAATTGGGCCGGAGGGTTAGCTCAGTGGTTCCGGTGCCTGCCTCGCAAGCATAAGGACCTGAGTTCGATCCCCGGTTACCACATATAATGCTGGGCGTGGAGGCTCACGCCTGTAATCCCAGCACTCGGGAGGCAGAGACGGGAGGATTGCTGAGTTCACGGCGGCTTGCCTGGGCACCATAGTGAGCTCAGGGCCAGCCTGAACTACGAAGTAAGACCCTGTCTCCAAAAAGCAAAAAAAAAAAAAAAAAAAAAAAAATCCAAGGAAAAATAGATGGTTAGCATTTGAACATAATGACAGGAAGGTTCACTAAAAAGGTGTGAAATTCCACAGTGCAATTAGTGTAATCTTCAGAAAGTCACTACTCATCACAAGGTGTTGAGAAGTATCAGAGGAAAACATGTACAATTACCTATCCAACTAGATAGAAAGGCTATCGAACTAGATAGATGTAGTGAGAAACCAGATTTTCTTCATACGTCAACAAAATACTACAGTAGACTGAAGAAGCAAAATTGAGAATGTGCTATATTCTAATTAACCAGAAAGTAGTGAGACTTGCAAAATGTATAATTCTGGTATGTTTTTTAAATATCCAGAAGTTTTTCATAAAAATGTTATTTCTGTTGACAGGTGTCAGACTTTTCACTAATAACAGTAATATTTTTACTTTCTCAGGTATAATGGCTATTACAATAAATAGCAGCAGGTGTAATTAACAAAAAAACTTTGAAGGTTTTAGTAATTTTCAGTGTGAAAGGTTTTAAAATTCAAGAATTGCAGATTTTATCCAGCAGATTTCTGTCCTCCTGGATCTACTCTCACTATTGAGAATCAGAATAACATAGAGCACTTTCAACAGTATTACTCCTTGTACAAAAGCCTCAGTGCTCCCAACGTCCCACTCCTTTACATCTTAACTTTCGCGGGCTTGCAACAAGTTTATAAACATTTCATCTGGCAACCCTTATTTCTCCATGCTTCTCACACAAGATTTACTCTGTTGGGTCGGAGATTTAGCTCAGTGGTTCTGGCGCCTCGCAAGTCCAAGGTCCTGAATTCAATCCCCAGTAACCACACACAATGTTGGGTGTGGTGACTCATGCCCACCAGCAATCAGTACCACATACCACAGTGCCAGGCCTGGTGGCTCACGCCTGCAATCCCAGCACTCAGGAGGCCGAGACAGGAGGATTGCTGAGTTGGAGGCTTGCCTGGGCTACATACTGAGCTCAGGGTCAGCCTGAACTATAAAGCAAGACCCTGTCTCAAAAAAAAAAAAAAGACTTATTCTGTTAATTGTCTGCTCTAATAGCAGATCCTTCACACCCATCTCATTACAATCATCTGCTTTCTTCCTCTCTCTTTCTTAGCTATCTAAATTTTATGACCCTTAGTAAGGCAAAAGCGAATGTCCTGAATGTTGGATTTAAAAATTTATCTATCCTCGTTGATATGAGCACCGGTAGATGCAAATAAGCTCTAGTAGTATGACAATCTTTTTAGAAAGGGAAATTTCCAAAGGAAATTTGGTGTGGGGATGTAATGAGGGGAAGGAATAAATATGACTCTGAAAGAAAATAAAAGAGCACGTATATAGGGGGTGGGGATGTGTGGGTGGGGATATGGGTAAAAATGAGAATTGACTGTCATATATTGGTACAAATTCCCCAGTGTTATGTTTGAGTGTGAGATGTATGCAAATTATACCAATAAAGAATGCAATTAAAAAAAATTTATCTATCCTTTAGTCTACACGCGATGAAGACAAGATTCTTCCAGAAAAAAGAAAACAGTCTATACAGAAAAAAATCTTACAATTTCAAACTTCTAAGATTTTAAACAACAACAAAAATATCTCATTTGATGATACTTAAATATGGTCAAATCTAAAATTCTATCGGGTTTGAGGACTAAGGCAGTGAATATATTGTTCCAATGGGAATCCAAACCTATAATATCAGGTCAAAGCTACTGGAACTCTGAAATGTCGAATCCTCCACGTTTAAAAAGGACTGAAAGGCAAATCTAAAGTAAAAATCAAACAAAAACCCCATGATTTCACCTTCTATATCTGGGATCTTTTCACACTGGTGAACAAAGTCTTCTTTTTCAAAGTCAAATTTAATCATACTTTCAATATGCTTCTGCAACATGTAATAGCCTACAGGTATACTTGCTACAGGTTGAGTATCCCTTATTAAAAGTGCTTGGACAAAAGTATTTTAAATTCTAGATTTTTCTAGAATAACTGAAATATTTGCAAATGCATAACGAGATACCTTGAGGACAAGATCCAAGTGTAAACGTGAAATTTATTCATATTCTTCTTACATATACACAAAGCTCAACAGTGTATGCAGTATTTTATGTGTCTGCATTTTGACTGCAACCTGTCACATGAGATAAGGAATGGAATTTTCCATGTGTGGTTTCAGTACTCAAATGTTTTGGATTTTGGAGCATTTGGATTTTAGATTTTTGTAGTTGGTTAACCTGTAGTTGGTTACTAAGAGTCCTTAATTTAAAATGACACATGGCCTATAAACATGGCTTAACATACAGAAAACAAACACACTAAGCCTACTGATTTAGTTTAGGCCTAGTAATCATAACGCTTAATTCATAAGGTGCCCACTCCTGCCAGACTGCTGAGTAAGTCCAATGCTACTTGCTTTGTAAAGCCTGTTGTTATTTCTGCCAGGAAATCTCCTTTCTCTAAACTCGGGTAGTTGTGCTTCATTCTTCTCATGTTGGTTCATTTATTTCTTTTATAAATATTTACTGAAACTCTAATATGTCTCAGATACTCTTCTAGTCTCCAAGGATATAGTCATGAACAAAATCATCCTGGACTTATACTCTAGTGGGTAATTAACAAGTGATGATGCATGTAACACATAGTGAAAAGTTAGATGAAGAGCAGAGTTGAACTTTCTGTGAAGCTAACACAAAACAAAAGGATAAAAAAGGCCCCTGCACTTGCATGGGCCTCTTTAAGTATTATGAGCTGCTGAGACATTTAGGGTATTCTAGGTAGAGAGGGAGAAACAGGCTGCCACCAGAAGGTATTTATATGAGCATTTTTTATTAGATGCTTAATCTCCAGAGGAAGGGGCCTAACTTTAAGGTGACAGTCTTTTGTTGGGATATCTTTTTAATTCTAAATAAATACTCACTTTTCTAGCAATTTCATTCAAATTAACTTAATGAAGGCTCCCCAAATTGTATATATTTCATGTCCTATCAAATCTAGATCCACCCCTAATAAAGTTAGAAAGTTGAGGAGGCATGTCAGTTTTTACAAAATGGTAAGAGACTTACTAGAAGGTGACAACTGTGCCCTAAAATGCAGACTATCATGGAAGAATTAGTCTTTGATGATACTAATCAGAACATCCTAAGGTGTGAGATAAATGAAAATGTGTGCCACACAGTTCCTAGGGAGGCTGGGGGAGTGGAGGGACAACCCAGCAGAGGCAGCAAGTGCAAAAACCTCAAGGCAGAGAGCGCAGGAAACTGGGTAGGTTAGAAAGACAATAGCAAGAGATATATACAGGGATGAATAATACCAACTAGAAAGAGCAATTAACCATGGCTGAGTATTATGTGCCAGGCACTGTCCTAAACACCTTTCTAAGTGTCTCCATTTTACAACAGAAGAAACTGAGTAAAACAGAAGGGATTACATAATTGGGTCAAGGTCACAGAGCTAAGTAGCTGGTGAAAGTAGCTTGCTAAGTAGCAGTAGTTTGGCTGCAGAAGTGTGCCCTAAGCCACGGTGGTGCTACAGGGAGGTCCACTGTGCAGATCAGGGAGCATTGGGAATTGCTGGCTAGTGAGAGATTATGAGACAAATTAGGAAACAAGATTTGGGAGTGCATAAAAAAGGTTAATCAATAAAACTTGATAACTGAAGGGACCTTCAGTGGTCATTTAGTTTAAAATCCTCCATACAGAGAACTCCATAAAATTAGGGCTGATATATTTTCACTCTCTGCATGGTTATTTCAGGAAAGTTAAGAGTTTCTTTTTTTTTTTTTTTTTGAGACAGGCTCTCGCTTTGTAGTTCAGGCTGGCCCTGAGCTCACTATGGTGCCCAGGCAAGCCGCCACGAACTCAGCAATCCTCCTGTCCCTGCCTCCCAAGTGCTGGGATTACAGGCGTGAGCCACCACACCCGGCATTGTGGTATGTGGTGTTGATTGTTGGTGGGCGTGTCTCCACGCCCAGCATTATATGTGGTTACCGGGGATCGAACTCAGGTCCTTGCGCTTGCGAGGCAGGCGCCGGAACCACTGAGCTAACCCTCCAGCCCAAGAGTTTCTTTCTTTATAAGACAAGCCATTCACATTACTGCATTTAAGTTTGTATATGTTCTTGAATTTCCTGTTCAATGGCCTTATTTTCCCTTTGAAAAAAAATTTTTTTTCGTGTACCAGGGGTCCAACTCAGGACCTTGCACTTGTGAGGCAGGCGCAGTGCCACACAGCTAAATCCCCAGCACTCCCCTTAAAATTTGAAATCAGGCCAGGTGTGGTGGCTCATGCCTGTAATCCCAGCACTCAGGAGGCAGAGACAGGAGGATTGCTGGGTTCGAGGCTTGCCTGGGCTACACAGTGAGCTCAGAGCCAGCCTGAACTACAAAGCGAGACCCTGTCTCAAAAAAAAAAAAAAAAAAAAAAAAAAAAAAAATTGAAATCAGTTTTCTTGCTTGATTATAATGCCCTTCCCACAGCTGATATTGAAGAACTCTATTCTGTCTTCAATTAAATCTTCCCTCTTCTAGGTTTTCAACCATTCTTTTTGTTCAACATGTTTTGATCTCAAACTTTGATAGTTAAAAGCAGGCACACACTTCAAGTCCCTGTAAATATCAAACAACAATTCTTGTCTTTTTTGCCACTCACAGTCCCTAACAGATTTCCTTGCATATTATGGCTGATCCATGCATGATGGTTGTTCAATGTATGTTCATGAGACAGCTTATTATTTATTGATATTCATTCTCAATACATAATACCACATCAAGTGTGCATTCACAAATACATACAGAGAACAAAACCTGGGGTTAAGTATCTCTCTCATATAGAAAATCAGTTATGTATGAAAATTAGAAAATCTTTGCCAGAGATGTAGCTCAGTGGCACAGCACTTGCCTGGCAAGTGCAAGGCCCGGAGTCTGATTCTTGGTACTAGTAATTGAGCTTGGAGCTTGCTGGGATAGGTACATTTTAGCAGGTTTCTTTACCACAGGACTTTTGGGTTGTTAATACAGTCTCCCCTGTAAGGTTCCCTGAAACATTCAAGAGGATGACATGTAAAAAATACATGTTGCAAGAATGTGGCAAATGTTTACCAAACCCAATCCAGAAGTAAAAGACTCAAGCCTTCACAAATTATCAGCACTGGGATTTTGACAAAAGGAAAGACAGACATTTGGAGGAAGCTGTGGTCTGTGATGAGATCAACAGAAGACAATGGGCTAGAACTCAAGAGAAAGTACAAGACTGGACAAAGAGCTGAGAATTTAAGATACCTCTAGTAATAAATCTAGAAAGATATCAGGACATGAAAATTGTCAAGGGTAGGAATATTGCCTGACAAAGGCTGACACGACATATATGCAAATCATACTAGATGCTGATATGACCTAGTTAGTACAGAACTACCTATTTCCTCAAGAAAACCCTTTGAAATATTAAACCCACAGGTCAGTTGTTACTTTTTAGATCATGGCTTTCTTTGAGAATGTAATGAATGTCATCTCTTCAGAGAAAACAGAAGGATATACAACAGTAAGTCTATTAATTTCAGAGTTCATAGGCCTCCTGAAGCCCAAACAGAGCTCTCAAAGTTTCTACCTCTAGGGCTCTAGGTAATACTTGCTGCAGACAGTTCATGACAGCTAAGGCCTCTGTGTCACAGGGCACTTAAGAGGAAGGTATGGTAGTTTTAAAAATTTATTTATTGTTTTGTATTTTCAGGTACTTACAATAGTGCAGTTGAAATGTATTACTTGCACTGGCCTGGAAAAAAGGACATCGTATCTGTTAAATAAAACTCAAACTATTTACTTAGCAGAAGGGCCCACCATGGTAATAGCTTCACAACAAAACAGCTCTGAGAAGCTACGTGACTTTACAAGGTTGCATAGCTAATAAATCCCAGATCATCCACATCCTGGTTCTGTGCTCTAATATACGCCACCTTAAGTACACTAAATATGTTACTGTAGTAGGTAGAACAGTTTTCAAAATAAACTCCCTTAAATACCAACCTTCCAAGAATTACTATAATTAGGTCTAACTTACTTAAATTCAATGTTTAGCACCTAAAGACCAATGAATTAAAAAGCAAATCATAAATATTTTTTTAAAAGCAAAACACACTCCTCTGTAAACAACACAATTTGTATGAATAAGAAAAACCCCAAACAGCAAAACCAATGTGAAAGATACGCATCTTTACAGCATGAATGTGATTATACAACAAAATACAAAAAGTTTAAGCTTTGAGTTACTTAGTAGGCAAAGGGTATGAAGCCAGTTTCTCTGCTTGGGATCCCTATTATTGGAAGAGTCTGGAAAGAAGGGACCAAGCATCTATTATGTGATGTCCACTTGGCAGACGACGTAAACAGTGAGGCCTGGCTGCAATAGCAGGAGTTAGGAATCCCAACTACTACTTAAAAACCCACACTAACTTAGAGCATGGCTACAAATTAAATGCTGAACTCAATGCTTGCCTGTTTCTCCACTAGAAATTCAGCACTGCATTATATGGCCATGTTCAGTCTCTGAATTTTGGCTTTGCCACCTACCAATGTTGGCAAGTTTCTTTAACCTCCCTGTGCTTCAGTTTCTTCAACCACAACATAGAGTTAATACGACAAGCTGTCGTTAGGCTGGGTAGAAAAACCTTTTAAAATGCCTATCAACTAATAAGCACCCTAATATATACACATATATATATATATATTTTTTTTTTTTTTTTTTTTTTTTTTGAGACAGGGTCTCGCTTTGTAGTTCAGGCTGGCCCTGAGCTCACTATGTAGTCCAGGCAAGCCTTGAACTCAGCAATCCTCCTGTCTCTGCCTCCGGAGTGCTGGGATTACAGGAGTGAGCCACCACGCCCAGCACTGTGGTATGTGGTATTGATGGCTGGTGGATGTGAGTCTCCACGCCCAGTATTGTATGTGGTTACGGGGGATCGAACTAAGGACCTTGCGCTTGCGAGGCAGGTGCCAGAACCACTGAGCTAAACCTCCGGCCGAGCACCCTAAAATATTAATTAATATTCAAGTTTTTAAATGGATAACAAAATTGATTCATCATTGCTCTACTGCACTTAGATGTCCCTAGGAAATTACAGCCCTATTTTTTATTTTACTTTTAATCAAGTAATTTAGTTACCCACTGTGATTTTATAAATGCTAAATACATGGGCAATCAGTCCTGTGAAGAAGTCTACTGTATAATCTGCCACCTAAGACATACATTCATAAAGTTCTAGTTGACTTCTCATCTGAATATAACTGAACTCCACCACCAGTAATATGCTACTTGGATCCAACCACTTCTATTTTCACAGTCATCACCAATTTCTAAAACATTATTCTTACTCGGACTATCCCAGTGATCTCCCCACTTCTCTTCCTCTCCAATCTATTCTTCATATTACTGTATTGAGAGCTTTCAGAGACCCAAATTTAAGCTCAGGGGCCTCTCTGAAACCTTTTGATGGTTCTCCACCACCCTGAAGATAAGTCAAATCCCCTACAAGAGCTAAGAGGCCTGCAAGATCTGGAGACATCCTCTCTCTGGCTGCTCGGTCCATACAGGCCTTCTTTCAAATACGTAACCAATTTCACTGGCCGCAGAATCAGGCTCCCTCCCTCCATGTGGCATCTCCTTCCCCAAGACCTAAAGCCCAAAGCCCAGTCCTCGTTCAGGTCTCAGCTAACAGGTGATAAGCCTCTGACCACACCCCCAATACATCATACACAATCCTCCACCTCTGCAGTGCAAAATACAACTCCAAAAAAATTCGTATTTACTCGTTTTTGTGAAAGAAAGAAAGAAAGAAAGAAAGAAAGAAAGAAAGAAAGAAAGAAAGAAAGAAAGAAAGAAAGAAAGAAAGAAAGACATGTGAAATATAGGACCACATCTACATTTTACTGATGCAACTTGAATTCTTTGATGGCTGGTATCTCACATATTGTACGTGTACTAAACACACCTGTTACTGTCTATAGGGAAAAATGAGAGATTCATGAGGGTGAAAAATAAATCATTTACAAAACCAATGTACAAAAGCAGCTGCACTTTATTAAATATCTAAGTTAATGGGTGCATCTCAATGAAAAGTAAAAACCAGAGGATACTAAAAGTGATACCTCAAACAACGGGGAAAATAAAAGTTAAAGACAAAACTTTCTGGTGTAAAGTTAAGTTTCTTTGTGCATTCTCAGGTTGAAGTGCAACAAGAGGAATTCAACTTCAGTGATCAGTAAGAAGATACACAACTAAATCAAGACTGCTGCCACAGCTGGCACCATCCTCCTCTCTTGGCAGTCTCTGCCAGGCCAAGAGTTGAGCTGGCCAGGAAGAGTGATTTTTATCCTCCCACATTTAGAAGTGGTCCCTCCACAACAAGAATGCTGTACTACTAACGGACTTTGAATTCTAACCTTGTCAAACCCGTACATTTCTGAAGTATTCAGTTCGTTGTTTTGTGTTGTGTTTTACACTGATTCGTATGTGTCATTGACAGAAAAGTTAATATTGTAGCACAGTCCAATTCTATCTGGGGAAAACAAAGTCGCTCTTTTATCAAAACAATTTTTAACCACAGTAGATCTCTTTTACAAAAGAAGATTTTCGTTGTTTAGAAAATTAAAAGAAACTGACAGGAGGATGTTAAAAGGCTTTTAAAGCGGAGGAGGTGCGGACGCAGGCTTTCCTGCGAAATCAGGACCTCCAGGCCTCTGGGCAACAGCAGCAGCGCCACCGACAGCGAGCGATCCCAGGTCTGCCGTGGGAAGCACGCAGGTCTGACAAGCGCCAAGCCGCTGCCGCCCCGCTGGAGCCGCCGACCCTGTCGGTGCAGCAAACGTCCAGCCCCTCTGCACCGCGACGAGCTCAGTGGCCCGTTCCCGAGCCGCCCTTCCCTGCCCTGGAAATGCAAGGAAGCCGGGAGGTGTCAAACCTCGCGACCAGAGCGCGGCTCGGGTAGGGAGCCGGCGGTCTCGGGATCAAACCTCCGGTCCTTTGTTGGGTCGGGGCAGCGCAGCCCGCGGGAGCACGGACCCAGGCGGCCGGGCGGGTCGGCGCCGTGCGGCCCGGGGCGTGCGGCCCCAGCTTTACCTTGTAGACGTCGCCGTAGGTGCCGCTGCCGATGCGCTGAATCAGCTCGAAGTCCTCCTGAGGGTTCCGGCGGGACAGGTCGAAGCCGGGGTTCATGGCGGGCCCCAGGTGATCCCCGCCTCCCTCCCGGCAGGGGAGAGGGGGCGCTCAGGGGCCACACGGAGAGTGGGCGCCGCGGCCGGCCCCCTGCGCCCCCGGCGGTCACAATCGCCCGGCCCACGCTGCGGCCGCTGCTCCCCTCGCGCCGCGACGGACGACGACAACGACGACGACAACCGGCCTAGGTCCCCGCCCCCCGCCGCCGAGCCGGGTCACACCCACAAGGAGCCGAGAGCGCCCGCCGCCCCACGCTCACGGGGAGACTCCAACATGGCTTCCGCCGCTCTCCCCTCCCCTCTTCCAGCTCCTCCGCCCTCCGCTGCGCTCGGCGCCCGCCCGACTGCGCAGGCGCGGCCCCGGGGTCTGGCCGGGCAGCGCTCCGGGCCGCGCGCTCGAGCTTCGCCGCTCACCCGGCCGGACCCGATCCGCCGCTGGCCGGGTTTGCGGCGCGGGGGCCACAGCGGGCACACGCGGGGAGTGGCTCGGAACGACGTGGTGGACGTGCGGAATATGGTCCCAGTCCTCAGTAGGTAGTACAGTTTTACCTCGCAAGAAGGCAAGGTCCCAAACTTTTTGTCAAGAGTAAGATAGATACAACGGAGGGCCACAGCCGGCCTGCGGCTGGGGAGAGGTCGCCCGACGCGCAGCGAGGAGGAGCACACGGAGGCGCAGGAGCCATGCTCGCTCGCACTCTCCACACGCAGGCCCTCGCGGTCGGACACGGGAGGCACCGGGCCGGGAGGGCGGCCGGGGAGGCGTGTGCGGCGCGCAGAGCGTGGGAAGCTCGCGCGGGGAGCGCACGCTGAGCCGCCGCCCGCGGCCCGACAGCGAGGGCGTGGGAAGCGCCGGAGTAACCCGAGTACGGACTGCGGGCGGTCGGGCTGCCCGGCCAAGGGGACATGGCTGAGGTGGAAAGGAAACGCGTTGTGATGCGGGAGCCCCGGAGCTGAGACCTTCCCTACCTACCGAGAGCTCCACCCTGCAGATTCCGGCAGGGTGTCAGATCCTGGACACCAATTACGAGTGTTAATGTTTCTGTCCTCGAAGACTGCCCACTCGGCCCTTCTCAAAGCTTTGATCAAGGAGAGGCTGGCCATTTCGGCAAGACTCGTTGGGATTTTACTTTAGAATTGCTTTCCTGATTCCCTGAGGCGCCACAGTAGCTAGTACTGTTAATGGCTGGTGGCACCTATGAAACTAGTCCCCTCAAATCTGTTAAAGGTAGTGTAAGGATAAAGCATAGTCAAGCAAACTACTTGCGGTTTAACTGCTGCTTATTTTCTCATTCTATATACTGTAAAATGGCATGTTTACTGAATTCCCAAAGAAATTGTTTCCTTGAGTATCTATTAACTAAAAGATGTTAGGAAAGGGCCGGAGGGTTAGCTCAGTGGTTCCGGCGCCTGCTTCGCAAGCGTAAGGACCTGAGTTCGATCCCCGGTTACCACATATAATGCTGGGCGTTGTGGCTCACGCCTGTAATCCCAGCACTTGGGAGGCAGAGACAGGAGGATTGCTGAGTTCGCGGCGGCCTGCCTGGGCACCATAGTGAGCTCAGGGCCAGCCT
>PVIC010014795.1:0-36070 GCA_004025085.1 Thryonomys swinderianus
CCCATACCTCCCCACCCCCTATATACATGCTCTTTTATTTTCTTTCAGAATCATATTTATTCCTTGCCCTCATTACATCCCCACACCAAATTTCCTTTGGAAATTTCCCATTCTGAAAAGATTGTCATACTACTAGAGCTCATTTGCATCTACCAGTGCTCATATCAACGAGAAGATCCGGTATTTACCTATCTGTGCTCTATTGATTTCACTCCTTAGCGTGTCCTCCAGGTGCATCTATTTGCACCTAAATGAATCAATCTTGTCATTCTTTATGGCAGAATAGTACTCCATTTTGTAAAAGAACCACATCTTCTTTATCCAGTCTCCAGTTGATGGGCATTTGGGTTGTTTCCAAGATAGAGCTATCACGAAAAATTTATTTTAACCCTCTGATTTTTGACAATTTGCAAAATGTAAATGAAATTTTTGTTTTTTGTTTACCTCAGAATTTTGTCATGTTATTTACTGTTTGGAATTACTTTTCTGTTGTTAATTGCTAATTCATGTCTTTTTTCATTTTAGGGGTCTCTTTTAGTCATTTATGAGCAGAAAATGTTTATCTAACAGGATCAAAGTTTAAAAAAATATTATAATGTTATTTGGTTAACAATGTCAGAGAAATTGGATCTCTGTATAAAAACACTAATTCAAATTCTGTTTTATGTTAGATAGGAAAATAAAGATTATGGGATTAGAAACCAAATATAAAAGACAAAACTACAAGATTAATAAGAAGAAAGCAGAATGTATATATATATATTTTTTTTCTTTTTTCTTTTCTTTTCTTTTCTTTTTTGGAGACAAGGTCTTGCTTTGTAGTTCAGGCTGGCCCTGAGCTCACTATGTAGCCCAGGCAAGACTCGAACTCAGCAATCCTCCTTCCTCTGCCTCCTGAGTGCTGGGATTACAGGTGTGAGCCACCATGCCTGGTAAGTGGAACATATTTTAACATTTGGGAAGAGTGAAGACTTTCAAACCAATGCATAAAAGAGAAAATTGATTTATTTGAGTATGTCAAAATGAAAGATCTCAACGAAGGATGCCATAAGACATTAATAGGTGAGAAACTGTAAGATATTTGCAATAACTATAAGTAACAAGCGATTAATATCTAGCCTGATCAGCAAGAAAAACATGGACACCAAAGTGAAGGTAAGTAAAAGGATATGAATAGGCAGACATAGAAAAAGAAAATGACCATCTCATAGACTTGTGAAAAGATGCTTAATATTACTAATTATCAGAGAAATTCAAACAATAAAAAGATGATACTCTTCATTCATTTGACTCACAAGCACTAGGAAGGCACACAACAGTAAGTGCTGGGAGGGAATAAAGTGAAACGGGAACCCCGTACTCTGCCTGGAAGAAATCTAAACGAGAGCAGCCCCTTTGGAGGGTCAGCCTTATGTGCTTAATGTGTGTATATATGCAGTGACCGAGCAATTCCACAGGAGAGAAACATACATGAGCAAGGAGACATCAGGAATATACTCATGCTGCACTGGGTGTGGCAGCAAAGAGGGTGAAGTGTCTCAGGGATCCATCCTAGGAAACTTAGCAAACTGTATTTAATGCATATAATGGAATATTACCTACCATATGGAAAGGATAAAATTGAAGTATGTATAGTAACGTGATACCATATCAAAAATATAATGTTGGATGACAAAAATCAGAATAGGACAAAATGGAGTCTTGCACGTACAGTAGTGATAACACTTCATGAAAGGACGATTATCACCTACTTTATGCACTTGGGTTAAGAATGGACATACAGGGGTGGAGGCTTAGCTCAGTGGTTCCAGCACCTGCCTTGCAAGCGCAAGGTCCTGAGTTCGATCCCAGGTAACCACATACAATGCTGGGCGTGGAGACTCACGCCCACCAGCAATCAATACCACATACCACAGTGCCGGGCGTGGTGGCTCACACCTGTCATCCCAGCACTTGGGAGGCAGAGACAGGAGGATTGCTAAGTCTGAGGCTTGCCTGGGCTACATAGTAAGCTCAGAGCCAGCCTGAACTACACAGTGAGACCCTGTCTCAAAAACAAACAAACAAAAAACAACAAAAAAAGAATGGACATACATACATGTGTAAGTACCTATAAGAATTTATTTGTATGAACAAGACAGTTGAGGTCACACATGTGAGTGTGTGTATCTGTATATTTATAATAATCTATCATAAGATTTAAGGAAAGCTAGAGGAAGATTTATATTCCAGAAATTTAAATAATTCAGATGGCCTATTTCACATTCCTCTCTTCAAATGATCACTTTTGCCAATCAGCCATTAGAAATTTCATCAAAATAAATTGCTGTTGTTTCCAGCAGTACAGAGACTGAACTCAGGGACTTAGGGGTGCCAGACAAGTACTCTGCCAATGAGCTACAACCCCTAAACTGCTCTCATAAAAGGTCTTTATCTTGTTGCCCATGATAGTGGGTTGTCATTTTCTTCCAAAAAGGTACATGTGGGCTCTGGGCCCTGTGGAGCCTGTAGATGTGACCTTATAAGAAAGCCAATCTTTGTAGGTGTAATCAAGTTAAAAATCTCAAGATGAAGTCATCCTACACTCAGCAGGAAGGGTGCCTGTGAGAGATGCACGGAAGAGAGACACATGGGGAAAGCAGGAGGCCAAGTGAACACCTGGAGGTTAGAGGGACATGGTCAGAAGGAAGGAGAAGGTGGTCACCTGAACCTGGGGGCAGGAAGCATCTCTTTGGGATCCTGGGAGGAAGGACAGACACTCACACCTTGATTCTGGAATTCTGACCTCTAAAACCATAGAAGAGTTCCTTTTTACAGTTTGTTTTAAATTTTCTCTTCAGAATATTTTATTTTAAAATTTTTATTAGTGCATGTTAATATTACACCATGATGGGAAATTGGGAATGCATTTCATATAACTTAGTTTCAGTCCCTTCTTCCTTTTCTGAACCTTTTCTGTCCCTCTCCCACTTGTTCTTGTCCCCATGTCCAGAAATGTGCTTCCTAGTTTCTTGTCTTCTCTCATTTATTTGCTATTTTAAATGTCTCATATAAGAGAAATTATGTGACATTTAACATTCAGAGTCTGGCTAGTTTCATCTGACTGTTTCTAGTTTAGTCATTTTTCCTCCAAACGATAGGATTCCATTTTTATGGCTGCATGATATTCCACTGTGTATACAAACTACATTTTCTTCATCCATTTATCTGTTGATGGGCATCTAGGCTGTTCCCACGGCTTAGCTATTATGAATTGTGCTTTACACATACGTGTGTATCACTGTGTATACAATCTTTAATTCTTTTGTGCATATGCTTGAGAGTAGTATAGTTGAGCCAAGTGGTATCTGTGTTATTTAAAGCCACAGAGTTAGTGTCATTTGTTGCAGCACCCCTGGGAAATGAAAACTTCTCAGCTTTCCCTTAAGAGGGATGAAACCAGTTCTTGTCCTCGTCCCATTCAGAGAGTTTCCATTTGCTGTGTTTCCAGGGTCTCAACTATCTGAAGTAAGCTTTCTACTGAGACACATGTGTCCACAGCACTGTGAAGTACAAAACACACTGCTGACACTAACTTCAGGAACTGCAGTTAACCTGCTTATGTATAGCTTCTATGGAGCTGACGCAGGATGTGTACATTGGCCAATGACCTCTACACAGTGCTATTCAACTTTAATGGTGGTTCTCAAAGTGTTTTTTTTCCTGACAAGAACCCGTGACCCCCATGGAAACTCTACTCATAATAAAGCTCTGACTTGTTCTGATTAATTTCTTTTTTTCAGTCTAGAGTCTTACTTTTTTTTTTTAATATAGTTTGGCTGATTCTTAGCCATCATCCCCTCAATGACTTCTGCACTTTATTTTATGCCCCAATCTAGTTAACCAGAATAGTAGGCCTTGTCATAATGCTGTCCTTATTCATTAAATTCTCCAAGTCTCAACTGCTTTCTGTATTTTCTGTATCTCTTTTTCTCTTAGTCATCTTTTCATCTTCAGTTTTCAGTTGCAGTTTTCCTTTAGTGGGCTTTTGTTTTTAGCTGCAGGTCATTGGGGATTTTTAAAAGTACACAGAATGAGAATAGTGCTGATCACTGGTTCATTGTATGCTTTAGTTGTTTTTTCATGCATGGCCATCTTTGTTCTTGTACCTGTCTACTCACAACATAAAAACTGAAGGGGCTAAGATATTAGCAATAACCTATCTGCCTGTATGTCTCATCTAGGATAACTGCTCCCTGAGCCTAATACTTATAATCATTTTACTTTTAAAAGTGCAAATATTTCCACGATGAATGTATTATAAAAACACCACTGTTGTTCAGCCTTCATTTTTAAGCTTTGTAATACTTTGTAGTTTTGCAATAAAAAAATAAATCTTCTGGGATTTATTTTAAAATTTGCAACAGTGTTGTCAGGATTCATTCAAATTGCTGTGTGAACCTGTATAATTGCACTGAAGTATAATGTTACATTGTGTTTCTGTATGACTGTATCATTGTTTATTTATCCACTCTGTCACCCAGCAGTTGGGCTGTTTCCAGGTTCTTGCTATTGTGAAGAGCATTACTATACCACTATTACTCATGTCTCTTGGGTTTCTTTTGGTTATGTTCCAAGAAATGCAAGTGCTGAGACATATAATATATGTATTGCTTTTCAAAATAGTGTGTAGTCTTTTCCTAAATGGTTGTACCAAACTAATCTACTACTTTGTCTGTCTGAGTTTTAAATGTTGCTGAGTGACCATATTAATTTATGTCACTTTTCCAAACTATGTTCTCTTATTACTGTAGCTCCCATTCCATGGTTTATTTGCTTAGTCAGTTTAGATATCCACGTGTTATCACGTTTCTCAAGGGCAACCATCTCAGTTCCCGAGGTCCCATGTCTGCTTATGTGTGTGTAGTTCCATGAATCCTCCCTTACTCATTCTTGTTTCCACATATGGTTATAAATTTTGGTTTGTCAACACATTTTTACCCTTTTTTTCACCTGAGGGGGATCCTGTGTAAATCCTGTTAGAATCCTCTGACTTGGTTTATCAGTTCTACTGAAGAATATCTTCAGATTTTAGCAATCATGAGTAAAGACTTCTGAGTATCCATTTATAAGTGTGTTTCAGCCCCTTTGGGTAAGTATCAAGCACAATTGCTGGACTGTAAGAGAAGAATATGTTTAGTTTAGAGGGAAAGCATCAAACTGTGTTCCCAAGTGGATGTGCCATTTCTGAATTCCAGCAGCAGTGAAGGAGAGTTCCTGTTGCTCCACAGCTGTGCCAGCATTCGATATCAGTGTTTCCCATTGTGGTATAGATTGCATTTCCTTGAGAATGACATTAATGATCATAACATATTTTATATCATTTGTGTATTGTTTTTTCCATGAGGTGCTTATCTCTGGCCTATTTTTGAATTAGGTTGCTTGTTTTCTTATTGTTGAGTTTAAGAATAGTTTTGGATAGTTATACTTTTTTTTTTTTTGCTTTTGAGACAGGGTCTCGCTTTGTAGTTCAGGCTGGCCCTGAACTGACTATGGTGCCCAGGCAAGCTGCCGTGAACTCAGCAATCCTCCTGTCCCTGCCTCCCGAGTGCTGGGATTACAGGCGTGAGCCACCATGTCTGGCATTGTGGTATGCGGTGTTGATTGTTGGTGGGCATGTCTCCACACCCAGCATTATATGTGGTTACTGGGGATCGAGCTCAGGACCTTGCACTTGTGAGGCAGGCGCCGGAACCACTGAGCTAACCCTCCGGCCTGGATAGTTATACTTTATCAGATGTGTTCGCCAATATTTCTTCTTGTGTATGGCTTGTCATTTCACTCTCTAGACTGTCTTTTATAAAGTACAAATTTTTTAAAAATTTAATTTATTAGTACATTACGTGTACACATCACAATTATGCTCAGTGTTGAGAATTTGTACAAGTATATGACATGGCTTAATTCTCATTTTTCCTTTTCTCCTACCCTACAACCCCCACCCCTATATACACAAGCATTGTTTATTTTTTTAACTATCAATTTTTTTCCTTACCCTCATTACCCCTAAACCCCATTTCCCTTTGAATATTTATTATTTCACAATATCAATCATGCATTCTAGAACACATTTACAACTTTAGTTTCTCATACCAGGGAAAAGATGCAATATTTACACATCTGTGACCTATTTATTTCACTTATGAGAATGTCCTTAAGGTATGTCCATTTGAGTATAAATGATGCAACTTCATTCTTTATGGCAGAGTAATACTCCATTTTATAACCCCCCCCATGTCTTTATCCAGTCTAGAATTGATGGGGATTTGGATTGTTTTCAAGATTTAGCTATCATGAACTGAGCTGCTATAAACATGGGTGCACAGGTGTTGCTGTGATATGAATCTTGTAATTCTTTTGTGTATATCCCCAGAGGGATAGCAGGGTCAAATGGGACCCCTAATCCTAGTTTTTTGAGGAATCTCCACACTGAACTCCAAAATGGTTGTACCAGTCTACATTCACACCAACAATAGAGAAGGGTTCCTTTTTCTCCACAGTCTTGCCAGCACTTGTTGCTGGCTAATTTCAAAGTAGCAGCCATTCTTTGTGGAGTGAGATGAAATCTCAGAGTTATCTTCATCTGCATCTCTCACATGGCCAGTGATGTCGAGCATTTCTTCATGTATTTCTTAGCTGCTTTTACATCTTCCTCTGGAAAGTGTCTGTTCATTTCCGATGCCCATTTTTGAACTGGGGGTTTAAATCTGGGGGGAGGGCTTTGTTTTTAAAAAAGCTCTTTATATATTCTAGATAGTAGGCCTTTGTCTGAGAGATAGCTGGTAAAGATTCTTTCCCAATTTGTTGGTTGTCTTTTCACTCTACCCATAGTTCTTTTGCTGTGCAGAAGCTTTTTAATAAGATGAGATCCCATTTGTTGATTTCTTCTGCTAGTTCTTGTGCTATAAAGGTTTTGTTCATAAAGTCTTTCCCTAAGCCAATGTCTCCAAGAGTTTTACCTAACCTGATTTGCAGCAGGTTTAGAGTTTCTGTTTTAATATTTAGGTCTCTAATCCACTTTGATTTTAGTTTAGTACACAGTGAAAGAGAAGGATCTATCTTCAGTCTGTGTCAGGTTGAAGCCCAGTTTTTCCAGCACCATTTGTTAAAGAGGCTATTTTTCTTCCAGTGAGGATGTTTGTCTCTTAAAAACTCCAAACAACTGCTAGACTTAATCACCAAACTTAGTGCATAGCTGGATACAAGGTCAATGCTTAAAAATCAATCAGTTTTTTTTTTTTTGAGACAGGGTCTCGCTTTGTAGTTCAGGCTGGCCTTGAGCTCACTATGTAGCCCAGGCAAGCCTCGAACTCAGCAATCCTCGTTGTGTATAGATTCAATACAATCCCAATTGAAACCCCAACAGCATATTTCACAGACCTAGAGAAAATCATCCAAAAATTCATCTGGAACCACAAGAGATGTAGAATAGCAAAAGCAATTCTAGGAAACAAGGACATAGCAAGGGGTATTTCTATCCCCAACTGGAAACTTTACTATAAAGCCACTGTGATAAAGCCAGCATGGTATTGGCAAAGAAACAGACCTGAGGATCAGTGGAATAGATTAGAAGATCCAAAAACAAATCCAGATACACTAAGCCACCTCATCTTTACAAAGAGATTTTTATCTTTAACTAAGTCCAGTTGATCACGCTTTTGGTGTCACAACTAAAAATTTCTACACCCCAAATTGCCTAGATTTTGTCTGATATTCCAGGAATTTTGTATTCTATAATTAGGTCTATAATTTATTTTGAGTCTTTTTTTGTTAAAGATGTAAAGTTTATATCCAGAGTCAGTTTTGTGTATGTAGAACCTGAGTACTTTTAACCTAAATTTGTTGAAAGGTCCCTTGTAAAAGATCAGCTGATTAATGTCTTTATGTTGATCTATTTCTGAACCTTGGTTTTTGTTCTACTGGTTTGTCTACTCAACAATACTGTGTTGTCTTAATTATAACAACTCTGCAGTAAGACCTTAAGACAAACAAAGACAGTTCTGCAACTTTGTGATTCTCTTTCAAAGTTGCAGTGACTTTTTCTGAGTCTTTTGGCTCTCCATATAAACTTTAGGATCAGCTTGTTGATATCCACAAAATACCCTCTTGGGATTTTGATTTAGATTACATTGAGACTGTTGAATGAAATTGGGATGAGTTCACATCGTGACAATATTCTGTTCTCCCATCTTTGAACATGGACTCTGTGTCCATTTGTTAATTTTATTTCATTCATCGGAATTTTATGACTTTTCCTTTCTTTTTTTTTTTTTGAAATAAGGTCTTGCTTTTTTGTTCAGGCTGGTCCTGAGCTCACTGTGTAGCCAAGGCAAGCATCAAACTCACAGAAATCCTCCTGTCTCTGTCTCCTGAGTGCTAGGATTACAGGTGTGAGCCACCATGGTGGGCACTGTGGTATGTAGTACTGATTGCTGGTGGGTATGAGTCATCACGCCCAGTATTGCTATGTGTGGTTACTGGGGATTGAACCAGGGACCTTGAGCTTGCTAGGCAGGTGCCAGAACCACTGACTTAAACCTCAGGCCCTTTTATGACTTTCTCAACAGATATTGTACACATTTCTTTAGATTTATACATCTGTATTTCATTATAGGTGACGTTAGTATAAATGTTGTTGTGTTTTTAATTTCAATTTCCAGTTGTTCACTGTTGTACCTATGAAACTTCACTATTATTGCTTATTTGTTACAAGAACTTTTGTCAACTCCTTAAGGTTTTATATAGAAAATTATGATTTTGGGGAGAGAGTCTGTTTTATTCTTTCCAACAGATATCCTTAATTTCCTTTTCCTGTTTGTCTATATTAACCAGGAATTTCAGGACAGTGTTGCAAGGTAAAAGTAAAAGGAGACATCCCTACCTTAGGAGGAAAGCGCTGGTTTCTACCTTTCAAGTATGATACTAACCATAGGGATTCATTTGATAGATATTCTATATCAAGTTTGATAGATATTCTATATTAAGCTTAACTTACTGAATTTTTAAAAAAATTATGAACATGTGTAGGATTTTGCCAAGTGCTTTTCTATATCTATTAAGGAGTCTTGTGGTTTTTCTTCTGTAGCTTATTGATTTGATGAATTGCATTTATAGATTTTGAATATTGAACCAGACTTGCTTACCTGGGATAAATTCCACTTGGTTCTGTTGTACACTTCTTTTTATGCATTGTTCGATTCAGTTTGCTAATGTTTCATTGAACATTTTTGCACCTGTATTAAGGAGAGATATAGGCCCATTGTTTTATTATAATATCTTTGTTTTATTTTGGTGTTAGGTTGATGTTAGTCCTAGAATGAGTTAGGAAGTGTTCCCCTCTACCTACATGTTCTGAAAAAGATTGTAAAGAATTATTATATTTTCTTCTTTAAACGTTTGATAGAATTAATTATGAGTTTATCTGGCTTTGTGCTTTCTGTTTTGGAAGGCTATTTATTACTGACTGTATTTCTTTGATAACTCATTTGTATCAGATCATCTGCTTCTCTCTGTGTATTTTGTCAACTTGTATTTAAAGAAATTCATCTGTTTAATTCAGGGTACTGAATTTGTGGGCATAGTTGTTTATAATATTCTTTTACTACTATGTCTCCTATTTTATTTCTATCATTAGTAATTCACTTCTTTTCTCTTTTTTCTTAGCCTAACTAGGAATTTATTAATTTTTTAGAAATCTTTTCTAAGAATCAGTTTGCTTTCAGATTTTGTCTTTTCTTATTTGCAATTTTGTTGACTTCTGCTCTTAACTTTTATTTCCCATTTTCTACTTACTTAGTATGTAATTTTTCTTATTTTCTTAATTTTCAAAGGTAGAATTTTAGATTTAAAAGTTTAGATATTTATTCTTTTCTAATACATGTATTCAATGTTATTAATTTTCTTACAAGTGCTGATTTCATTGCACCTCACAAATTTTGATAAATTGTGTTTTCACTTTTGTTTGGCTGAGAACATTTTTATGTGTGTTTTTTTTTTTTTTTTTTTAGGCAGGGTCTCACTCTATATAGTTCAGGCTGGCCTTAAGTTCACTATGTAGCCCGGGCAAGCCTCAAACTCAGCAATCCTCCTGCCTCTGCCACCCAAGTGCTGGGATTAAAGGCGTGAGCCACCACGCCTGGCACTGTGGTATGTGGTATTGATTGCTGGTGGGCGTGAGTCACCATGCCCAACATTGTTGGGTGTGGTTACCGGGAATCAAACTCAGGACCTTATGCTTGTGAGGCAGGCGCTGGAACCACTGAGCTAGACCTCCAGCCCTTTATGTGTTCTTATAAGAGTTCTCCTTGTACATAGGTGCTGCTTAGGAGCATGTTGTTTAATTTCTATGTATTTGAGAATTTTCCAGGCATCTGCTATTGACTTCTAGTTTAATTTCATTGTGGTGTGACAGCACAGATTATATGACTTCTATTGTCTTACATCTGTGAAGGTGTGGATGCCAGATACAGTACCATGTATCTGTAGTCCCAGCTACCTGGGAGACTGAGGCAAGAGGATTGCTGAGTCCCTGAGTTCCAGACCAGCCTGGATAACACAGTGAGATCCCATGTCCAAAAAATAAATAAAATAAAATAAAATAAAATAAAATAAAAGGAAGGAAATTTAAAGGGTGTTTTGTTGCCCATGGTGTTATTTAACTCGTTGAATTTTCCATTAGAATTTAAGAAAAATGTGTATTGTATTGTTCTTGGTAGCAGAGTGATTGATGATATTGAGTTAAATCATGCTCAGTTATTTTCTGCCTCTTAGATTTGTCTATTTTTGAAGAGGGAGATGTTGAAATCTCCAACCACAGTAATAGATGTTCCTATTTCTCCTTAAGTTCTTTTATGTGTATTTATGTATTCATTCTTTCATTCATTCATTCATTCATTTTGGCCAGGGTCTCACTTTGTAGTTCAGACTGGCCCTGAACTCACTATGTAGCCCAGGCTAGCCTTGAACTCTCGGCAATCCTTCTGCCTCTGCCTCCCAAGTACTGGGATTACAGGCATGAGCCATCATATCCAGTATTGTGATACGTGGTGTCAGGGATTGAACTCAGGACCTTGTACTTGCCGGACAGATGCCAGAGCCACTGAGCTAAATCTCTGGCCCAGTTCTATTATTTTTCATCTCCCACATTTTGATGCTATGTTGTTAGGTGCATAGAAGGTAACATTATTATCTCTTCTTGGGGAAACTGGCTCCTTTATAATTATGTATTGCTTCTTTTATCTTTGATAAATTTCCCTCCTCTGAAAGACTGTCTGAAACTAATATAGCCTTTTCCATTTTCTTTTGATTAATGTAACCATAGTGAAGCTGTTTCCATCTGTTTATTTATAAATTTCTGTATTTAAAGTTAATTTCTTTTTTGTGTTATAGTCATATATTTTATTTTAAAAGGGTTGGTCAGACCCGTTAAATTAGGGGCCAGAAAACTTTCTATAAAGAATTACATAGGCAGAATAATACTCCATTTTATATAAAAACAATATTGGTACAAATTTCCCTATGTTATGTGTGATTGTGAGATGTATATAAATTGTACCAATAAAGAATTCAATTAAACAAACAAACAAAGAATAGGGACAGGAGATTTAGCTCAGTAGTTCTGCTGTCTGCCTCGCAAGCGCAAGGTCCTGAGTTTGATCACAGTAACCACATACAATGCTGGGCTTAGTGTACATAATGCAGTATATGTTATAACTGATCTAAGTCCATTTTCAAAGAATACAGTACTGTTTCCCTGATATTTTGCCTATTGTATAATAGATAATAGTATTAACTTCTTCCCTGTCCCTGTAACATTGTTGCCATTCATATATAAGCTATATATGTATAAATAAATACAGTCTAATCATAAAATACTCTATTGCTACTGTTGTTTTAAACAAACTCAAATCTGCTTGATAAATAGAGTATAAGAAGAATAAAAGTTTTTGTTTATCCCCATTTAATACTTTTTAGGCTCCTTCTCTATGTAGATATGAATTTCTGAGTATAACATTTTCTCTTTAAAGAACTTCTTGGGCTGTTTCTTGCAAGGTAGCCTACTGGTCACAAATTCTGTCAAATTTTCTTTGTCTGGGAAAGTATTTCCCCTTCACTTTTGAAGGCAAATTTTTGGAGGGTACAAGTTGTAGGTTAGTGGGTTTTTCCCTTTTTCTCTCCTTGTACAACTTTCAGTTTACATGGCTTCTGAATAACTTTCAATTTATATGGCTTCTGAAAAGCCAGTGTTTTTTATTCTATGTAAGAGATTTTACCCCTCTGGTTTCTTTCAGATTTTATCTTTTCTTTTTTGAATTTTTAATATGCTGTGCAAAGATATTTTTGCTAGTTTTTTTGGAAGAAGGGTTGCACTTACCCTGGTTGGTGCTCCATGAATTTTCTGTCTTTGATTTTGATGTTAATTTAGGGAAGTTTTCAGGTAGTATTTTTCCTCTGTTCTCGTGCCTCTCCCTTGTTCCCTTCTGATAGTCTATGATGTGCATTCTGCACCTTTTTCAGTTGTCTCAGGGCTCTTGGATTCCTTGTAATATTTTTCAGTCCTTTTTTGTAGATTGTCTTTCAGTTTTGGAAGTATTTAATATTCCCAAGCTCAAAGATCCTTTCCTCAGATAGGTCCAGTCTATTTGTGAGCTCATAAAAAGAATTCCTTCTTTCAATACTAGCATTTTTTTTTTTTTGAGACAGGGTCTCGCTTTGTTGTTCAGGCTGGCTCTGAGCTCACTATGTAGTCCAGGCAAGCTTCAAACTCAGCAATCCTCCTGTCACTGCCTCCTGAGTGCTGGGATTACAGGAGTGAGCCACCATGCCCAGCACTGTGGTATGTGGTATTGATGGCTGGTGGGTGTGAGTCTCCACACCCAGCATTGTATGTGGTTATTGTGATCGAACTCAGGAACGTGCGCTTGTGAGGTAGGTGCTGGAACCACTGAGCTAACCCTCCGGCCCAATATTAGCATTTTTGACCTCTGGTATTTTGTTTTTCTTCTTAAATATTCTACCTCTCTGCTTACATTACTCATCTGCTCTTGCTTGCCATCTACTTTCTTCATTTATAGTGATCCTTTTCATAGTAATTATAGCTATTGTAAATCCCAACCCCAGTACCTCCAACATCCCTGCCAGATGTTGCCGTGTCTTATTCTGGAGCTAGCTCTCTTTTGAAATACGCATTTTGCCTTGTAGTATGCCTTGTAATAGTTTCTTGGTTGAGAAAAAGGAGCTGCTGTAAATGTGCCTTCTGTTGTATGGCAGAGTGTGGAAGGGAGAAAGGAAATATTGGAGAGACCTGTAATTAATTCAGTCTTTCAGTGATCTCGTACTCCTTGATTGTAGACCTCACAAAAATTTCTTCATCTCTTCCCCTGCTCAGGTGGAATGGGATGGCTCCAGCTTGCTGGAACCCACAGGTCACTTAGGCTCTGATAAAGTCTGCAGGTCAGACCCTGGTTAGCTAGTTTTTATTCAGTAGAGATCTTGTGAACTAAAGAGTGTTCTCTCATGTTTCAAAATGTTTTCTTTCTCTTTCTGCTCGTGAGGAGAGTCTCCAACATTTATTGCAAAAAACTGGTTGAGCTCTTGGAGGTGAAATTGACAAATCCTGGGCCTTCTGTGCCTGTGTCCCCAGATCCTCTAGCATTTTCAACTCTCAAAGTTACCTCCAGCAGTTCGTTGATTATAGTTCAGGTCTCCCCAGCTGGGTGCTGTTTTCTGGTAGAGGTCTCCACTCTGGTCAAATGTGTATCTCCGTTTCTACCTGTGCGTCTCTCCAATTTAGGGACGACAGTTTGCCTTGGGACCTCATGTCTCATAGATATCTAGGGAAAGTTGTTGACCTTTCAGTTTGTTCTGCTTTTAACTTCTTTCTAGGAGGGAGTGGCGACTTCTAAGTTTCTCACTTGCAGAGCCAAAAAATTAAAATCCTAATATATTTTTACTCTAAGAACTAATTTCTTGTGAGCAGGCACATTTTATCTTCATCAGTTGCACATACACGACTTTTTCACCAACCTATTAACACACAATAGACATCTATGTGAGCCAACTCTGTTTTGTAACAAATACCTGAGATAAATAAATTTATAAGATAAAATGTTGATTTTGGCTCACAGTTTCGAGTTTGTGATTAATTAGCCTGCTAGCCTCTGGGTCTGTGTTGAGGCAGCACATCATGGTCGGAGCCTGTGGCAGAGAATAGCTTATAATCTCATGGCTGGGACACAAAGGGAGAAAGGAAGAGCTCAGGACCCGAAGCCATTTCCTTTCAAGGGCAGGTGCCCTGTGACCCAAGAGTTCTCAGTAGGCCTCAGCTCTTAAAGTTTCTACTGCTTCTCAATAGTGCTGGGCCAAGCTTCTAACTCATGAGTCTCTGGTGATAAACTCCACACTCAAATAATAACGACATGCAATTTCAAAATTTAGGCCGAATGAATGAATGAATGAGTGAATGCCACTCAGCAGCAGCATCTTAATACTCTCCAAATTCACTTTCCAATAAACCCCATTCATACATTTTGCTCAAAGAATTCCTAGAACATAGAAGGATGGAGAACAGTTCAAAGTCATAGAAGGCTAGGCAAGTTGTAAGGCAGAGATTTGGGGATCATGAGCTGTGCATAGGTGACAGATGTCTTCTCTGTTCTCCCGAGAGTGTGAGACACAGGCGAGCACCCCCATAGAGGCTGCGAGCTCTTGTCTTTTCCAGGCTTTGTTTCAGGTTGAGTGACCTGGGGTGCCCTGGTACAAATGCTCCCTTTCTCCATGCTGCTCGAGCGCCTGCTGCTGCTTAGTCTTGTAGTCCTCGTTGCCAGCGGAGATACACAGCGAGGCAGCCTGTGTTCTAGAGTAAGTATCTGTGGGGCACCAGCTGGGTCCGGAAGAAGGAAATATCACACTTCACATCACTCTCCTTCACATTTGCCAATGTAATCAGAGTGGCTTTGGAGTTTCCTGCAGTTCCTAGTCTTCTCATCTCTGCCCCTTAGTGCCAACAGAGTAAATGTCGGTTGAATCAGATTATCAAAAAGGAAGTGTGGGATGAAGTGTTCAACTGCTTTTCAGGCTCAGGACCCACATCTTTCACGTGGTCCAAGGTTTCTGGAGATGTGGCTTCTCCGTTCTCTCTCACTTCTCAGCAAGAAAGACAGAGACCAAACCAACAGCCTTCCTCTTTGCTTGGCTTCATTCGGTGTCAGCTTTGTACATGGACCTTAAATAGGTCTGTTCCCATTTTCAAAAGTTAGAACCTGTGTAAGGCTTCTTCATGAAGTATGTGGCAATGGTGTCCCCAAATAGCTTGGGGTGATGAAAGAAATCAGCTTGGGAGAGACACCTCCCTGTTTGTCTTCTCAGCCTTGGGAGTGGGCCACAGCAGGCTCTGCCTCAGCCCTGGCCTCTCTCTGCCCAGGGCTATGAGGTACTCAGAGTTGTTGCATTCTGAGTGTGTGAAAAGAGCAAAGGGAATATGAGTCAGAGCAATAATTCCTAGGGCCAACCTCACCCTAGGATTGTTTCATCAAAATGGGAAGCTAGAGAAGGGGAGCCAGGCCTTTGCCAAAGTCTCCACACTGTCCCAACTTGCCTTTGACTTGAGGATTCAGCAAACACTCACACAAGGTTGACAAACCAAGACGGGCTTGATTTACAGAGCCCTCTTCTGTCCCAAGGAGAAATCAAACACTGTAAATCACTGGGGAATGGCGGAGGTTCTGAAGTGCTTATGAACAAAAAGTACACTGGCCTCGCCACTCTCTGCCTGAAGTAAATTCCCACGAGGTGACATGCCCGCCTAGGAGGTAAGACAGGGAAACACTGGCTCTGTACAAACACCATGAGGTGAGGCATGTGGAGAGCTCTATGGCTGATCTCCCTGGCAGAAATCTTGAGTTCACTGGGAGGGTTTCAGAGCTCCGGGACAGCTTCTACCAGCCCCAGAGGTTGTTCGGTGGAACTAAGAGGAAAAGACCAGTCCAATTTTAACAGCCTGGTGCCCTATCAGCCTCTTGCCAAACAGTTGCCTGGTGAACAGTTCCCAGAATCCTTACAGGGATAGCTCTGGGACTTCTGTAGAGGAGGCTTTTGGGGACACCAATGTTAGAAACAAAGTCTAGGGGATTTGATTTAAAGTTGATCTTCTAGGATAGCTGACTAGAAAGGAAATGAACATGCAAATGTGACTAAGGAAAAAAATACATATTTTGTTTACATCAGCGAGACACTCACCAAGATGCTGTGGGCACAAAATCTATAGTTTGCTTTTCCTTTAGTAAGTAAATTATTCCTGTCACATTTTACAGCATCTTCTTTGACTTAGTTTCCTATTCCTAGATTATTATATGACCTCATTGACCTGGGAGTTTAAAATATAGGCCTTAGTTTATTTATTTAGTTGAAATTCACTTATTTGCTTATTTAATTTGTTGGGTCTTTGGATATCCAGTTGACACAGGTGGATATGGAGTTGGCTATATTCATTCTGCCATTTGTGATGCCTTCCTCTAGGGGATTATTCTCTAAACTAAACAGTAGCAGTTCTCCATGGGGAAGCAGATTCTGAGCAGCTTTCAAGAGAACAAAGTCAAATATGGATCTCACATCCTAGCTGTACCTTTAGATCCCAGGGCAGGCCTCTCAGTGGGAGGAATCACCAGGGCCCTGTCAATTGCTTAGGGAAGTTCCAGCTGGAGGGAATACCAGGAAGTCAATAAGGGAGAAGCAGGACCACATGGAGGAGATGTGTGCAGGGAGAAGACAAGGCAGTTGGAGGAGCTCACTTAGTGGGGACCAGCACTTTCCAGAGCTTTATAGTAGTTTTGCATTTGCATTGAGACAGTGCCAAGTTCATTCTGTTTCTCACACTCTTTAGATGTCTCTGCAGATTCCATTTTCTCCATAAGACTTTCTTGGTGGGCCCATCAGACCCCAGCTTTTCAGATGCTATTAAAAAGGATTTGTTAAATTTTCTCTCTCTGCCTAAATTTTTGCTGCCCTCTGGCTCCTGTTTCCATCTTTAGTAAGTTATATATTCTGTGTTCCTTCAACAAGCAGACATATCACAGCCGCAGATTGTAAAGAAGGAAAAGGGGTTAACTACCCCCATCCACTCATTTCATAGACAGGAGCACCGAAGTCACCAGAGAGCATACAACCTGACAGGTGTCTAAGCCTTGTTCCCTGTCCCAGCAGCCTCAGATGGGCTTGAGCCCCTCCACCCTCACCCCATACTCACATCAGCACCACAGAACCCTTCTGGCTTGGCTTCAGCATGAAGGCAGTAGAATAGAAGGAAAATCTGAAATTCAGCCAAGTGGCAGGGAGGAGAGATGGACAGGAAGAACAGAAAGGCAGCAGACAAGTGGAAATTGTCCTGTAATCTAAAGATGAACATCACCACCTGGATCATATCGCTTTGAAAGGTGATTCACAAAGAAGAATTCCAGAGATGTTTAGAACAGGGCAATGATCTTTGAATAATTCAGATTATGAATATGGATCTCTATGGACTAGTAAACTCAAGGGGGAAATATGCAGCCTCTTTAACACAAGTATTCAAACCCTTCACCCTTTCACTCTTTTAAAATGGAAAATGTATTTCCCTTTTGATGTGTTCACTTCATTGTAACTGCAAAAAGATTCCTTCTGGACTCAGGATCAACCCACTGATATTAATGATCTGGTTACTGTTCATTTCAAGAGCTAGAGATCTTGCTACTTTGTGACAATGTGGTAAGGAGTTAAAGATAGAAATTTCAGTGAAAATAAAATTTAAACACACACATATATATATGAAATGTATACATACTATAAGATCACAGTAGAAGGTGGGTTCTAGTTCTTTGGGTAACAACAATTAAGGTAAAAACTCAGAATTCAAGTTATGAGACCAGTGCTGTGTTGCTTAGTACACATACTGGTTAGAAGCAGATTTATACTGGTAAGCATACATCCCTGGATTTATTTCTCAAAATATCTTCACAAATTCCTAAGGACAAAAGTAATTTCACTTTCTGTTCATTGTGGTAGATCCAATAAGAATCATTAAAAGATGTCAGCAGTTTACTTAATTATTATCCCCCAGAGGTTGGATTCTATACTCTCCTGTGGTATCTATATATATTTTGAGACAGGGTCTCACTTTATAGTTCAGGCTGGCCCTGAGCTCACTATGTAGCCCAGGCAAGACTTGAACTCAGCAATCCTCCTGCCTCTGCCTCCTAAGTTCTGGGATTACAGGCATGAGCCACCATGCCTGGCACATCTACATATTTTTTTAAGACTCGTGTTAATGTGTACATATTAATTTAGCTGAAAGTGGTCATTTTGTATAAAAAGTTGGTCTTCAGGCTGCTTGAAATGAATGTGGTTTCATTTCTACTGGGAAATCTGATTCATTTTAGAACACTATGACTTATACCCCCTTTGCCAAGACTGCTCTGGGTTTTCCCTAAGTTTGTAGAGGCCTGTTGCTTTTAATGGGTTATATATAGGACACAAGGGTGTGCCTCGTCTGCCCACTTAAACAACCATAAAAAAGTACCACAAATAGCTGAGCTGCAGCTGTGACACTCATTGTATGGACTCCACTGAATGTGCATAATAGTTTTTGTGATTTATAGGAAAATGGGCATTTGTATCTGTTATGTTTAATATTACCAGTGTCATTGACCTATTTTTAGCAAGCATTGCATGCTGAACTATCGAAGATCGTTGTCATCCTTTTTTAATGCCTCTGTTTTTCTATTTTGGAAAATCCTCTTTGTGAAGTCCCAGGAAAGATGGTCCAAAGGGAAGCACTCATTGGGGAAGGGGAAGAGAAAGCGAGACCAGTGTTCTCCATGGGCAGCTACACACAGATGCCTGTTGAGAGTGAGGTTCAAAGCATCTTGCAGATGAGCTTTGGAGAATTGCCTGTCTTTTGCTCTAGGCTGAGACAGGCTGTGGGAGGGAGCATTGTAGAGAGTCATAAACTTCGCAGTCTCCCTTATGAGCTGCTGATAATCACATGCTTAGGCTCCAGGACAATGGTATTAATCCTGGCTTCCATGCCTTCACTTTTGTGATAACAGAAATGTGACTTCCTGCCTTAAAACTTTTCATACTTGGAAGACAAACTAGTTTCTATTTTCCTAATAAAACCCTCAATGATAAAGAAGTAATTACTTGGGCTGGTGGGTTAGCTCAGTGGTTCCAGCGCCTGCCTCGCAAGCGCAAGGTCCTGAGTTTGATCCCCAGTTAACCACATATAATGCTGGGCGTGGAGACACGCCCACCAACAATCAACACCACATACCACAATGCCAGATGTGGTGGCTCTCGCCTGTAATCCCAGCCCTCAGGAGGCAGAGACAAGAGGATTGCTGAGTTCACGGCGGCTTGCCTGGGCACCATAGTGAGCTCAAGGCCAGCCTGAACTACAAAGTGAGACCCTGTCTCAAAAAGCAAAAAAAAAAAAAAACCAAAAAAACCACAAAGAAGTAATTACTTAAAAATTCACACAAAATTAGAAAAAAGAACATGGAAATCACAGATTGACATAAACTCCTAGAGGGCCACACTTATAACAATAAAAGTCAAAGATTGATCCAATGGAAGAATGAAAAGTTATGTCAATTAAGTGCAAAAACCCCACCTATTATTTGTTTATATAATTATAGTATATATTTGATAAAATTTAAATAAATAGGAAATGCATATATACGTGTTTTATATATGTAAAAATGTGCAGAAGATACAATTATTTTACATGAGATATGTATTATGTTTATATGGATGGTACCATGATGTTACTGCATAATTTGACTTGAGATATTGCTTAGTTGACTGTAGAAATGTTTCTGACCACAAGTATGATCCAGGATCTATAATATCAACACTAGACTGTCAAGCAGCAAATGAGTAGAAATCTAAATTCATCCTGTGATCCTGGCAGGCACAGCAAGCAGGAAGCAAGTCCTGGATGAGAGATGACACTAAGGGTGGCAACACAGGAAATGAGAAATTTTATTCATTTATTGGCTTATGAAACATATTTTTGAGTACTCACTGTTCCCTAAGTATTTGCCACCAAGAAACAGACATGCTGACTGCTCCCACAGTGCTCAGAGCTTGTTGGAGATAGGGGCAAGTAAACAGATACAACAGAGGGTGTGATGTGTCATGGTGACACAAGTATGTCATGGGAACACATACCCAGGATCAGGAAATTTGTATCCTCCTAAGGGCTGGGGAGGGCCTGGAAAAGTTGTCTCTGCAGTGAGACGTGAAGGACAAAAGGATGCTTGGTGGTCAAAGTGCATGGCGTAGAGGAGGTGGAGGCTGTCTTCACATTGCACAAAGGGCCACAGGCCAGCAATGGCCCAGAGAGTCTCATAAACATTCCATTGTGAGTGGTAGTGTTTGGAGTAAAGTCTAAGAGCAAGGGGGAGATACTACAGGATTTGAAGCAGTGGCGTGACATGATCTAACTGTCCCTCTGGTTGAAGAATCAGAAATGGATTTCAAGAGCACAAGACTGATGTGGCAAGATCAACTTGAAGAATGTCGGCTAGTCTTTGGAAGAGGTATCCACAGCCTGGACATGCATGCTAGTGGTGGGGAGAGACTGAAGTTAGCAGCTATAGGAAACATTGAATGTATGAATGGCAGAGGCTTAGAGGATGGGTGAAGTCAAGGGTGACTCATTTCACATATGCGGAAACTGAAGCTTAGAGGGATTACACAGCTTACCTAAGGTCACATAGCTCTGAAGCAGTGAAGTCAGAGTTCAGACTTCCATATGTCTGACTTGGATCTTTTGCCTTGGACTCCAAGATCCATGGCAAGAACATGGCCACAGATAATCATTCTTAATCAGACAAGGTCTTCGTGCACATGAGTTTGCCATGTTGCATTGATATAGCACAGTGGTTCTGCTCGACTCTTTTGATCTCTTATCTGTACCAAGTATTGTCCTACTCAATTTAACTTATTTTCTTAAGTGACCCTTCCATCTGTATGTAAATGTTGTAATTAAAGTGAAAAGAAGAAGGAAAGAAGATGATTTCTCCCCTCACTAAAATGTTGGTTTTAATTTCAAGGAGAAGCAAAAGGTATTTCTCCTTCACTTTAAAAATACATATATCAGGGGGCCGGAGGGTTAGCTCAGTGGTTCTGGCACCTGCCTCGCAAGCACAAGGTCCTGAGTTCGATCCCCGGTAACCACATATAATGCTGGGCATGGAGACACGCCCACCAACAATCAACACCGCATACCACAGTGCCGGACGTGGTGGCTCACGCCTGTCATCCCAGCACTCGGGAGGCAGAGACAGGAGGATTGCTGAGTTCACGGTGGCTTGCCTGGGCACCATAGTGAGCTCAGGGCCAGCCTGAACTACAAAGCGAGACCCTATCTCAAAAAGCAAAAAACAAAAACAAAAACAAAAACAATACATATATCAGTAACTATAAAAGTTCTAGAACCTAAAAGTTATAATCAGCTATCACTTTTTTGCAAACATTACTAAGATAATGGATAAGGGTAAGAAAGCAGTAAAATAATTAACTCATATTGCTTCCAAACACCTGACTCTGCTGTTATATTTGAGATCAATCAAACAAATCCAGTCGTTGGAAACAAACACGGACATGCCCATGATCCTAACTCCCACTTATTGTGGATGAGTCTCAAGGCTTCTCATCTAGAACAAACCTCTGTAAGACCTGGACATTGGAGGACACATGTCCAGGCTCCCTGACCTTCATACATTCCGTAGTCTCAGCTAGATTCACTGAGGCCCCCACCACCTCACACTTTCTAAGCCTTAGTCAACCAACTCAACAAACAGATGTTCAGGTGTTATTCTAGACTTCTCAGTTTCTCTCATTCTTCATGGCTAATTAAGTGGCTTAGCCTGCTGGTTCTCCAGGAGCACCTAAAGACCTCTCTAATACATTCTTTCCTACCCATTTCACCATGCCTGCCTGGATTCAGGTAGGGATTCCAGATGCTTGATATGTAATCCGGCCTGGTCTGGTTACCGTGCCATCTCCGTAATCCAATGGCCTTGGGAGGGTGAGTGGTGAAGCAGAATTCAGCTTCCAGGATCCATATTGTTAGGGCCCTTCTTATTAATTACCATTTCACGGAGGTTACCAGCATTCACATAGGGCGCCTTGGGATGTGATTGGATGAGAGGGAGGGTGCAGTGTTCACAGTGGGATATGATTGGATGCAAGGGCGGAAGCAGCATTTAGCAATGCATGATTGGTCTGCGTCACCTATGTCACCTGCGTCTGTGCGTTGCTATGGTTTCTTATAGGGGCATAGCCTCTTTTTGTCCGCCAGAGCAGGGAGAGGGAGAGGGAGAGGGAAGGAGAGGGGGAGGGGGAGGGGGAGGGGAGGGGGGAGGGGGAGAGAGGGAGAGGGGGAGAGAGTAAGAAGGGTTTGGCCACATTGATAGATACTAGAGTTTTTTTTTTTTGAGACAGGGTCTTGCTTTGTAGTTCAGGGTGACTATGTTCACTATATAGTCCAGGCAAACGTTGAACTTACTGCCTTGGCAGTGACTCAAATCTTCCTGTCTCTGCCTTCCGAATGCTGGGATTACAGGTGTGAACCACCAGCTCACAAAACCTGGCATTGGCTGGGGATTTAGCTCAAGTGGTACCGCATCTACCTTGGAAGCACAAGGGCCTGAGTTCGATTCCCTGGTATCACCAAAAAACAAAAAAACAAAACAGAAAAAAACAACGCCAGGCATTGTAGTATGTGGTACTGGGGGTTGAACTTGGGACCTTGGCTCTTGTGAGGCAGATGCCAGAACCAGTGAGCTAAATCCCTGGCCCTGATGATACTAGTTTTTGTGGTGCAGAGAAGAACTGGAATTTACATATTCTTAAATTATTCTATATTTCATAACACTTTGTTTCAGTGTGGTAAAATCGTGATTTCCATAATAAACGATGGACAGTGGAGTGTTTTGTGTTTTGCAATAAGGGTAGTCTAAAATTTTTTGTGAAGAAAGATAAAGATATAGCAAATATTTAGCTATTGCTACAATAAAGTAAATATTGTGACCAAATTTCAATATATTTCAATAACAAATAAAAATTGACCTCTGGTACATGTATTTGATAATCCAAAACATTAGAAGGGAATATTAACACAAAATAAGTGACAAATAAAAGTCATTTTAAAAAGGCCAAGACAAGCAGATACATGGGAGGTTGAGGCAGGAGGAGCAGTTGAGCCTATGAGCTCAAGAGCAGCCTGGGTAACACAATGAGATGTTGTCTCACTTTCTGGTTTCTTATTAAAATGTTATGTAACTACACTGATCTACTCTTCCGTTTGTACATTTTTCCTTAAAAGTCTTACAAAGACCTAGAATGTACAGTGAATATCTAAACACCAGAAAATGCCCACAAAACCTGTGTAATTGTCAAGAAATGTAATATTTCATATCATCTAACAAGATTAATGGCACACCCACAGATTTGCATGGCAAAAGTCCCACTGAAGAATTTGTTTTGCTTTCAAAACTTATTATTTCTTGGCAAGCTACTCAAAGGATTTGTATAGTGTACACTGTTTGTATGAACTTACTGATTTTTATTTTATTTATAAGGATGCCTTATGGTTACCAGCACATAAGGTCACAAAAACACACTTACCTCATGGCCGCACCTCTAAGAAAGTCTGATGGGTTGTGGTTGCTTCTCTCTAACCCAGCCCTGCCCTTGTCTCCAGAATCACCAGCAATTCATTTGCTTTTAACCTGATGTCAGTAAAGTCCTTTGAGCAAGTAATGCCCTTATGTTAAGAGTTAACCTAATTCTCACAGAGAATTGTATATGTCTTCTCACTTTTCAGCTATTTGTTTAAAAGTCAGGATTTAGAAAAACATAAAAATTTTTCTAAAAATGCGAGAAATTCTTACCTGGAAAAACTAGGACAAAGTCTCCTAATGTTTTAGTCAAATCTGCATTTACTGGTGTCTGCGGTGCATCTTCTCTGTGCCTGCTCTCTGTTGCTTACTGTAAATTGGACATGGCTTATCAAGTTCTGTTATATTTAAAGTATGCCCACCTCTCTCATTCAACCGCATATTCCTTCAAAGCAGAGGCTGTGTGTTCTTCAGCTGCTAATCTCCAATGTCTGACAGTAAATGGGCACATTTAGGGTTCTTAATAAATGCTTGAGAATCTGAGGTTCATTCAACTGAGTTTATTTGAAACATAAAGATAATAACACAGAGTTTGGACTCTGGAACCTTGGTAGAATGAGACAACTAGGTCCCTCTCCTACTAGAAATTCCTAGAAATTCAAGATTACATATAATTAAAACTTTTAAAGCAGAGTTGACCTCAGAAGAATAAACAAGGAAGTCTTTTGGTAGCACAAACGAGCAGACAAAGAAAACAAAAGCCCTGAAGTCTTAGAGCTGTGGCCCTAAAGCTGACAGTGTAGCAGCAGAGGTGGGGCTGTGGAGTGAAGCCAAGGGCTCCATAGCTGTGAGATGCAAAGCCTCCTGCAAAGGTGTGTCCTATGCGCTCCAGGCCAGCCCGAAGCAGGCCGATAGAGGGACAGATGTTCTGTGTGTGAACAAGACTTCCTTTTCCTTTTCAGAAGGGCTTTTTGCCTCTTTTTCCCCTGGGGGTGTGGAGGGACTGTGTGCAGGGCAAGGATGTGCTCAGTAGAGAAAGAGCGGCACTCTAGGGAGGCAGTGAGAATGTTTTGAACCGCTCAAGACATGGTCGGCTGACGTGGTATTTTATGTTCACATACATGCCAAATGGTAATCGTAACGAGGTCCAGACTGTCACACAATCATCAGTATCCAGCCTACTCTGGATAAAGTTACACTTGTGGAACCATTGATAATTTCCAGTCCTTGGAACTTCGTATCCATGGGTAGCACTATGGATGAGACGATAATCGAACTAGCATTAGACAATAAATCTAATTTGCTATGTTTAGGGAACTGAAGAGGAGGGAAGGTCTATGCTGTTTCAGTATATTCCTAAAAGTTAAATGACTTCAATTCACATATGCTTATGGCTTTTGCAATATGTTTTGAGATTAAATTGTTTATAGAGTAAAGAGCCCCACAAAAAATATATCTGTCCAAGACTATGCACACTTTAAGGGTGGTTCTCACCCATGTCTTTCTCCACTAGGTTTTTTTTTTTTAAAAATTGCATTCTTTATTGGTACAATTTGCATACATCTCACAATCACACATAACATTGGGGAATTTATGCCAATATATGACACAGTCAATTCTCATTTTTACCCATATCCCCACCCACACCTCCCCACCCCCTATATACATGCTCTTTTATTTTCTTTCAGAATCATATTTATTCCTTCCCCTCATTACATCCCCACACCAAATTTCCTTTGGAAATTTCCCATTCTAAAAAGATTGTCATACTACTAGAGCTCATTTGCATCTACCAGTGCGCATATCAACGAGAAGATCTGGTATTTGCCTATCTGTGCTCTATTGACTCACTCCTTAGCATGTCCTCCAGGTGCATCCATTTGCACATAAATGAATCAATCTTGTCATTCTTTATGGTAGAATAGTACTCCATTTTATTTAAAAACTACATCTTCTTTATCCAGTCTCCAGTTGATGGGCAGTTTTGTTGTTTCCAAGATTGATCTATCACGAACTGAGCTGCTGTGAACAAGGGTGTACATCTGTCATTCCACTGTGATTTTCTAAGTTCTTTTGGGTATATTCCTAGCAGTGGGATGGCAGGGTGAAATGGGACCCCTAGTCCTAGTTTTCTGAGAAATCTCCACACATATCTCCACAATGGTTGCACAAGTCTGCAATCCCACCAACAGTGGAGAAGGGTTCCTTTCTCCTCACAGCCTTGCCAGCATTTATTGTTGGTTGATTTTGTAATAGCGGCCATTCTTTGTGGAGTGAGATGAAATCTCAGTGTTGTTTTCATTTGCATCTCTCGAATGAGCAGTGATGTTGAACATTTCTTCATATGTTTCTTAGCTGCTTTAACTTCTGCCTCTGAGAAGTGTCTGTTCATTTCAGATGCCCATTTTTGAACTGGGTCTTTAAACTTGGGGAGGCTGATCTGTTTAAGTTCTTTATATATTGTAGATAATAGCCCTTTGTCTGATAAACAGCTAGTAAAGATTTTTTCCCATGTTGTTGGTGGTCTTTTGGTAGTGTCAGTGACTTCTTTTGCTGAGCAAAAGCTTTTCAGTAGGATGAGATCCCATTTGTTGATTCTTTCTGCTAGTTCTTGTGCTATAGAGACTTTATTCATAAAGTCTCTGCCTAAGCCAATGTCTCCAAGAGTTTTACCTAATCTGTTTTCCAGCAGGCTTATTGTTTCTGTTTTAATGTTTAAGTCTCGTATCCACTGTGAGTTTAGTTTTGTGCCTAGTGAAAGAGATAGGTCTAGCTTTAGCTTTTGGCAAGCTGATGTCCAATTTTTCCAGCACCATTTGTTAAAGAGGTTGTCTTTCCTCCATTGAGGATGTTTGGCTCCTTTGTCAAAGATAAGGTGGCTTAGAGTATCTGGGGTTGTTTCTGCATCTTCTAATCTATTCCACTGGTGCTCGGGTCTGTTACTTTGCCAGTACCATGCAGTTTTTATCACAGTGGATTTATAGTAGAGTTTTAAATTGGGGATTGTAATACCCCCTGCCATGTCATGGTTGCTTAGAATTGCTTTTGCTATTCTAGGTTTCTTGTGGTTCCAGACGAATTTTTGTATTATTTTCTCTATTTCTGTGAAGTATACCATTGGGATTTCAATTGGAATTGCATTGAATCTGTATAGTAGTTGTGGAAGTATAGCCATTTTGACGATATTGGTTCTCCCTACCCAGGAACAAGGGATATCTTTCCACTTTCTGATTTCCTTTTCTATCTCATTTTTCAGAGTCCTGTAGTTTTTCAGAGTAGAGGTCTTTCACTTCCTTTGTTAAGTTGACTCCTAGGTATTTCATTTTTCTGGGTGCTACTGTGAAAGAGATTGACTCCCCAATTTCTCTTTCATTGAGTCTATTGTTTGTGTAGACAAAGGCTGTTGATTTTTGAGCATTAACCCAGTATCCAGCAACACTACCAAATCTGGTAATTAAGTCTAGTAGTCTTTTGTTTGAATCCTTAGGATCCTCTTGATAGAGTATCATATCATCAGCAAATAATGACAGTTTAACTTCTTCCTTACCTATCTTTATTCCTTTTATATCTTTGTCCTACCTGATTGCTATGGCTAATGTTTCCAGCACTATATTGAACAAGAGTGGTGACAACGGGCATCTTTGTCTTCTTCCTGATCTTAATGTAAAAGGTTTCAGTTTTTGCCCATTAAGTATGATGCTGGCTGTTGGTTTCTCATAAATAGCTTGTATTAAATTGAGATAAAGTCCATCAATTCCAATTCTCTGTAGGGTTTTGATCATAAATGGGTGTTGGATTTTGTCAAATGCTTTTTCTGCGTCTATTGAGATAATCATATGGTTTTTGTCCTTGAGTCTGTTAATATAGTGTATTACATTGATTGATTTATGTATGTTGAGCCAGCCTTGCATCCCTGGGATAAATCCAACTTGATCAGGGTGTATTCTCTGTATTCTGTTTGCAAGTATCTTATTGAGGATTTTTGCATCAATGTTCATTAGAGAGATTGGCCTGTAGTTTTCTTTTTTGGTGGGATCTTTCCCTGCCTTTGGAATCAAGGTGATGGTTGCTTCAAGGAATGATTTGGGGAGTACTGCTTCCCTTTCAGTTTCATTAAAGAGATTGAGGAGTACTGGTATTAACTCTTCTTTAAAAGTTTTGTAGAATTCAGCAGTGAAGCCATCAGGACCAGGGCTTTTCTTTGTTGGTAGGTTTTTTATTACATTTTCAATTTCCCAGATTGATATCGGGTTGTTTAACATTTTTATATCATCTTCATTCAACTTTGGAAGTTCATATGAGTCTAGGAATCTATCCATTTCTTCTAGATTTTCCATCTTCTCGGAGTATAGATTTTCAAAGTACGTGTTTATTATCCTTTGGACTTCTTTTGGATTTGTGCTGATTTCCCCATTTTCATTCCCTATAGCATGGATTTGAGCCTTTTCCTTCCTTTGTTTGATAAGGTTGGCTAAGGGTCTGTCGATCTTATTTATCCTTTCCAAGAACCAACTCTTTGATTCATTGATTCTTTGTATTGTTCTCTTTGTGTTCATTGCATTAATTTCTGCTCTGATCCTTATAATTTCCTCTCTAGTATGAGCTTTGGGTTTGTTATGCTCCTCTTTTTCTAACTGCCTGAGGTTCATCATTAGATTGTTTATTTCGGTTTGCTCTATTTTCCGAGTGTAGGCACTCACTGCTATGAATTTCCCTCACAGAACTGCTTTCATTGTGTCCCATAAATTCCTGTATGTTGTGCTGGGGTTGTCGTTTAGTTGTAGAAACTGTTTAGTTTCTTCTTTAATTTCTTTTGTGGCCCATTGATTGGTTAACAGAGTGTTGTTCAATTTCCATGTGTTTGTGAGGATCTTGGAATTTCTTCTGCTATTCAGCTCCAGTTTCAAGGCACTATGGTCTGATAGCATGTAGGGGATAACTTCGATTCCTTTGCATTTACTTAAGCTTGTTTTATGGACTAGAAAGTGATCTATTTTGCAGAATGATCCATGAGCAGCTGAGAAGAAGAATTCTCGCTATGTAGGGTGAAAAATTCTGTAGGCATCTAATAAGTCCATTTGCTCAAAAGTTTGATTTAGCTCAAGTATTTCTTTATTGATTCTTTGTCCAGTTGATCTGTCAATTTGTGACACTGGAGTATTGAAGTCCCCCACTACTATTGTATTCATGGTTAACTGGCTTTTCATGTCCAGTAATGTTTGATTTATATAGTTGGGTGCTTTAGAGTTTGGTGCATAAATATTTATGATTGTTATTTCTTTCTCTTGGATAGTTCCTTGTATGAGGATATAGTGACCTTCTTTATCTGTTTTAATCAGTTTGGGTTTAAAATCTATTTTATCTGCAAACAAGATAGGCACTCCTGCTTTTTTGCAGTTTCCTGTGGCATGGAGGATTGTTTTCCAACCTTTTATTTTCAGTCTATGGGTTTCATTCTGAATTAGGTGTGTTTCCTGTATGCAGCAGATTGTAGGACCTTGCTTCTTGATTCAATCTGCTAGTCTGTGTCTTTTAATTGGCCCATTGAGTCCATTGACATTAATGGTTATGACTGATATGGACATATTCAGAGCTGCCATGTTTCCCTGTTCTTGGTTTTTTTTTTTTCCTTCCATGCTTTTCCCCTTCTCTATTTAGTTTCTTGTTTGCCCCAGTGAGTTCACTCTCCTGGGTCTCCTGAGTTTGGAATTTTCTGTGTTTTTTCCAAGATATTCTTTAGAATGTTTTGGAGTGCAGGTTTTATATTTGTGAAGTTTTTTCAAGTGCTCTTTGTCATGGAAGAATCTTATTTCCTCGTCTATTCTGAAAGATAGTTTTGCAGGATACAACAGTCTAGGTTGGAGGTTGTTTTCCTGCAATGCTTGAAATACTTCCCTCCACGTTCTCCTTGCATTGAGTGTTTGTGTTGAAAAGTCTGCTGTGATCCTAATAGGCTTCCCTTTGTAGGTGATTTTCTTCCTTTCTCTCACTGCTTTCAGTATTTCATTCTTTTGTTGTGCATCTGGAAACTTGATAATTATATGTCTAGGTGTAGATATTTTTATGTCATGGTGTTTTGGAGTCTGATGGGCCTCATTTATCTGTACGTCTATTTCTTTTCCTGTGAAGTTTTCTGTTGTTATCTCTGACAATAGCTTTTTTTATGTGTCTTACACATAAATGCTTCCTCAGTGACTCCAATCAGTCTTATATTATTTTTCTTTGAGTCATCTAGAAGCTGTTGAATTGATTTCTCATGGTCCCTTGCTCTTTTCCATAGATTATATCTTTCCTGCTCATTGGCTGGTATGCTGTCCTCTAGGTCTGAGATTCGGTTCTCTGCTTCATTCATCCTACTTTGCAAGCTTTCGTTCTCCTTCATCATTCCCTGGAGCTCTGCTTGAAGCTGTTTAAAAGGTTCCATTGCTTCTGCTATCTTGGATTCTATCATCTCACTGATCTCTTCTTTAATGATGTCTTTCACTGTGGACAGTATCCCTGTTTTGATCTCAGAGATGAGTTCTGATTTCCATTTTACTCGATCTGCTTTAGTTACCATCTCCAAGAGTACTGGTGCTTGAGTTTCAGTTTTCCCTATTTCTCTTTTCTCTGAATTTCCCTGTGGTGGTGATCTTTGTGTCTGGTTTTTTGTATATTTTCTCATTTCTACTCTTTCGTTGTTACTAATGCTATTCTTTGCCTGATGACAGGGCAATGTTTGTTCAGGTCTCTTTCTATCTATTATCTGGGACTCTTTGCATGTGGCACCTTTCTGGGATGTGCTCCTTGAATCTGTAATGACTCTTGACAAATCTCAGTTCTGACACATCATGGGAGGTATTTGAGCAGAACAATCACATCATGTTTGTTACCATAATACAATCAATGCCAATATCAGTATTTAACACAGTAAAGAAAATGAAAAGTTTTGTTAAATCCTATTCTGGAGACTTTGAGCTTATGAGTTACCTCTATGTCCCTATGCCAATATTTAGAATTAATCAGTAATGTGTATACAACATGTAGATCATAAATGCACCCGCTGAACCCTTTGGCAATAAGAGGTCACTGGGGAATCAGGGAGGTAGGGGGACAGAAGGAGAGTGAAATAGGGTTGGCAGATTTATGAAGATCACCTATACTCTAGAACCTCATATATGCCAGCGGGTAATGGAGGATAAAAGAGCGTATATAAAACAGTACCAACTGTATGCTGTAAGACCGTTGGAGACTTTGTACACCTTCTTATAGTAGTATAGGAGAAGAAATAGGGCAGCCTAAGCACCTTTTACTTCTGGGTATTGCTTCTGACGAGAAGATAAGAGAGGGTGTGTGGTCAAGAGGTGAGTAGAGGGATCTAGGAGTAGATGGCAAAATAGAAGCTAGATCCCGCCCCCCACCTTTTTTTGAGACTGGGTCTTGCTTTGTAGTTCAGGCTGGCCCTGGGTGACGATGTAGCCCAGGCAAGCCTCGAACTCAGCAATCCTCCTGCCTCTCCCTCCCAAGTTCTGGGATTACAGGCGTGAGCCACCACGCCCGGGCCCCCCACCGTTTCTTTAATCTTGCCTGGTCTCTCAGCGCGGCTGCAGTGTAGAGGGAGACAGGAAATGGCTCTGGCTCCTTTCGGACCTCACAACACAGCTCCGGGATGGGGATGGGGCCGGCCGGCGGGCCTCAATCCTCTGTGCTGGGGATGGCGCCCAGGGTCCGTACCAGACTCCTCACTGCACGGCTCCTGGGTGGAGTGGGCTGGTGGGCAGGCCTCAGTCCTCCACCGCCGCCACCGGCAACTAATGGCACCTGGGGTACCTGAGTTGTCTGCACCGACTTGGGGTGGAGTGGGCCGGTGTGTAGGCTTCAGTTCGCTGCTGCCACCGCCAGGAACAGAATGGTGTCCAGAGCAGCCAAGTTGTCTGTGCCACTTGAGGTGGAGCAGGCCGGTGTGCAGGCCTCTGTCCGCCTCTGCCGCTGCCGCCGCCAGGGACAAAATGGCTCCCAGAGCAGCCAAGTCCTCTGTGCCACTCCACGTGGAGTGGCCCAGTGTGCAGGCCTCAGTCTGTCTCTGCCGCTGCCACTGCCAGGGATGGTCCACAAGGTTTTAATGAGTTTGTTTCCCTGCAAGCAGAATGGGATTAAAGGTTTGAGACCCTGAAAACATAGTGTCAGATTTGATCAGGCTAAATTTATGAGTAATAGTGCATTACCTAGCATTTTAGAATTAATATACGGACTATGATACATGGAAATGGTACATAATGGAAGCTTAAACTTAACAGTTGTCCACAACAGAACTTCTCGAAATGTAATGTGCAGAGTCACCTGGTGGTCCTATTAAAAATGCAGATTCGGTGAGTGTGGGTATACCTGGGATCATGCATTTCAATCAAGTTCTAATTCATTATCAGACTCAAATAATAAAAGCCTGCAACAAATAACATGGAGAAAAGAGTCTAAAGGCTCTGGATATGGGAATATCAAGATGGTCTTAACATAAGAAACTTGCTCAGTCACCCTATGAAAGTCTGAGTCCCAAGGTGATGGTATTTGGAGTTCTTGTGGGTAATTAGACTATGCAGGTGGAGCTCTGAGGAATGAGATTATAATTCTTTTTTTTTTTTAAAGGCTCCATATATCCCTTTGTCCTTTCCATGGATAGGACACAGTGAGATGAAGCCTGGTCCTCACCAGGCACTGAATCTGCTGGCACTTTGGACTTGGACTTCCCAGCCTCTGAAACTATAAGAAACAAACGGCAGTTATTTTTAAAACATTCAGTGTAAGACACTTTGCTCTAGCGGCTCAAATAGGCTAAGATAGAAGAAACAATCTATATGTTTACTTATAAGGATCTTTGTGATGGCAATCCAATCAGGGTCCCAGAGAAAAGGAATGGCATAAAGGTAGTGTAATAAAGTCTAAAGAAGATGTACAAGTAGACACATTTTTGTCCTTGTAAGTACTGTGCTAGGGTATCACAACTTCTTATGCAATCTTCATTCATAATTCTAAAGATTTGGATTCTAAAGATTGAGGAGAAGGGGAATCCCTTTGGGAATGTGTCCTTCGATGTTGTAGCACACATATATACTGTGAGTCTTTCTCCTAATCATTTCTTTGGAAATTAGTCTTCACTTACCAGGAAGACTGAATACTAGTGAAGGAGAAATAATCCAGATTTCCTGATTTTCTTGAGTACTGTCTTTGAACCAATTCTAATTCCTATATATTCCAATTTGGGAATAGATAGATTCTTGACTCAAACTCCCCTCACTCTTCTTTACCCAGTATTAAGTGAAATAAAGAGCTATGCTATGGTTATTTCTCCACTCTTGACTGTACAGAGGAAGATAGATATGCTTAATAACTCACAGAATTACGTGACCTATGAAGTAAGAGCTCTTAGGTGAGGATGGGCCAAAAGGAGTTCCCTTATAATTCCATCAAGAGATTCATCAAGAACTATTAAAAGACAGGGCATAGTGATTCCTATGGCATTCTCCTTTAAGTCTCAGCTCTGTGGGTCTTTGAGAATGAGTGTGAAGATCTTAACTTAATCATGATAATTCCAACCTAAGCTGCTGTCCTGAATGTGAGAGCCTACAGGTCCCAGTGCCTGGTGTGTAGCTGTAGACCTAGGAGGTGTTTCTCCTGTATTTCTCTCAGTATATGTAATCAGAAGAGAACTAGAGCAGTCAGCCTGCATGCAGCAAGGTCAGTAGTTCACATCACTGTCTTTCCTCAGAAACATGTTAATCTCTGGCTCTTTGTCATAATAGGGAATGGCGGGATCTTGAGAAACTTGATATTCCACAAAACATTACCCTGCAACATTACAGCGATGACACTATGCTAATCACATCTGGTGAGCAGGAAGTATCACAAGCTTAAATATCTTAATAAGACAAATAAATATGCATGCTTGCAGATGGGAGATAAACTCCTTGAAACACCAGGAAATAGAAAAACCAATTTAAAAAGACCGGGAGCCTAGATTATGTCAGAATATCTTCCTATAGGAAGTGAGAGACAAGTCTCTGTACTTGTTACCACCCCCTCCCCACAAAGAGAGAGACATGAAGGGAGCCTCTCTAGTTGTGGAAAGTAGACAGACTTCGTTTAAGGCTACCACTCTGGCCTACTTCTCAGGGAATTCACTTGGAACAGGAAACTTTCAATCAGATCCAGACTGTTTATGCCTTAGATCCTAGCAGTGCTAGTAGTAACTGCTATGTCTCTGGTACACAGGGTGCTTTAGGAATCTTCAAGTAAGAATGACAGAACCATAGTACAGACCCTCAGGGATTTAGAATAAGACCGTCCATCCTCTTGCTGCTAATTACAAAAAGCATTTATTGGCTCACGCATATGCTCTGGTAGAAAGAAAGTGTCTGAAGAAGATATGCCAAGTAGCTGTGGTCTGGAACACGTGTTATAAACTTAATGTTCTCCAAGGAGGGGGGTCAAACAAGTAAAAATGATTAAGACATGATTTTTATATGTACCAGTTTCTGAAGAGGAATGTAATTTTATGCATTGCAAATATATACTAATGAAAAGGAAACAAAAGCAAAGAAAAAACTGAGTATTCTCTGGTTCACTAAATAGTACAACTGCATGTGAGCAGTATATGAAATGGTCATGGCAGGTCTAAAATGAACAATCACATGGGTAGGTGGTTTAGACAGCTACTCCTTTGCCACCACATCCTCACCATAGCTACGATCTTTCAGAACATTTTTAAAATGACTGAATAACAGAGAAGAAATAATCACAGGCCCAGTGTTAAAACAGGTCTTCCCAGCAGATGCAGATGCTGTCTAGAAGTGGCTGGCTCCCGTGTGACAGTATGATCCCACACAGGAATGCCCCGACTGACTGTGGTGAAGGGAAATCACCCCAGTGGGGAGGACATTTGAAATTACATCTGACTTCCCACGTTCTGTGGAAGGAGAGCTGGCTTAAAGTATAAATTTATACTGGGATATGAGAAAAACTTGGAAAGAGCAAATCAGAAGACTAACAAGGAGTTAAGGGAGAGAGAAACATGGGTGGAACTTTTCTCATAGGCAAAATACAAAGATAGTTGCCACTGAGGGGCCTCCGCTGTGGATGAGGTACTATGCTCAGTGAATGCAGGTCAGCTCCTTCCTTAGGCACCTTGGTGTTGGCGCAAAACTGCCTCATTGGCATGATGGAGATTATTCATGGGTATAACAGTGTGCACCTCCACTCAGCAAGGTTGGCATTGCTCCCACCACTGCTAAACTATATCTGCTAAAACAAAGGGGAATGCCGAGCCCCAAATGTCACCATTATCCAGGGAGAGTTGTCAGCCCGATAGCAGTTTCTTGCATTAGATACCTTTCTCACTGGGAGGCAGTGATTTGTTTTCAGAAGAACAGACATGTGTTTCAGAGTTGGACTTACCCTCTTGCCAGTAAAGTTAATAGCAGTGACACCATTCATGTACATAAAGACAGCCTTAGCTATTATCATGACTGTCCACACATCACCATCTCCAATTAGAGAAAGCATGTTACAGTGAAGGGAGAATGACAAAAGCCTCATGGTTAGATTTTACAGGTCTGCCACATGCCCCATCATTTATAAAGGGATGGCTTGGTAGAATGATAAAATGTCATGCTAAAGGGCCATATATGGAATGATATGGGACAGCATCATGCAAGGGTATGTGGCAAGCACTATACATGTCTTCACCAGGACGGATAAAGAATATGAAGCGTGCTGAAGCTGAGTACCACCTGACAGAAAGACAGGCTCATAAAGTATATTCTCAACCACTGTTTTCACTGGATGTGGCACTGTCCAACTTCTGGCTCTCCCTGGAAGTCAGAATGACCATGAAAGAGAGATGTTTTGAATCAATTCAGGACATCAAGGAAGCCACAACAGTGCAATGAGAGACACTCATGAACGAGACTTCCAGAACTGCTTCAGGGAGGTGTAGGATGATGGGATAAGTGTGTTCAAAGCAAGCGGGAGTATTTTGAGGGAGATTAATGGCAGTGAGTCTTTTAGATAAGTATTATGTTCACTGTGGGAGAAAGGTGAATTAAATATGAAATGAAGAAGGAGAGAACCTTGTAATAGTGGTTTTGTCATATTTTTATTGTTAATTGACCATGATTGTATAAATGTATGACAAGTACATATTTTTTAAATTAAATTCTTTATTGGTACAATTTATATACATCTCAAAATCACATATAACATTGGGAAATTTGTACCAGTATATGCCACAAGTTAATTCTCATTTTTACCCATATCCCTACCCACTCCCCCCTCCTCCCCCCTTTATACATGCTCTTTTATTTTCTTTCTGTATCATATTTATTCCTTCCCCTCATCAC
>PVIC010014796.1:0-36056 GCA_004025085.1 Thryonomys swinderianus
GGCTGGCCCTGAGCTCACTATGGTGCCCAGGCAAGCCGCCGCGAACTCAGCAATCCTCCTGTCTCTGCCTCCCGAGTGCTGGGATTACAGGCGTGAGCCACCACGCCCAGCATTATATGTGGTAACCGGGGATCGAACTCAGGTCCTTACGCTTGCGAGGCAGGCGCCGGAACCACTGAGCTAACCCTCCGGCCCACCCACACATGGTTTTATGTGCTGTTGGGTGGAAGTCCCCCCAAGGGCAGGGATTGTGGCTCTTCACCAACCCTTTAAGGCACAGCCAACCTGTGTTCAATAACTGCTACTATTTTTAAATGACAATTAGTGCCCCCCCCAGCCACCATCACTTTCTGCAAGAGCAATGTCCACAACATCACTCCTATTCTTTACCAAATCTCATCATTCCATCTACAAGCAGGTAGATTTGACATGCAGCTTGCGAAGAATACAACCCCAAGGCCCAAGGTGGCATCGAGCAGGAAACTGACAGTTTCTTAAAAGCTAATCTTTATACACACATTGACAGAATCAAAGTTTTTTTCACCTCAGTTCACCTGTGTATGTGTTGGTCTCAATATGTGACTCGTACTTTCAAACCATCTTTATGAAACCATACTTTTCCAGCATGTTAAAACATTTAATGTCAAATTAAAGTTATGGCCAACCAACTGGATTCTTCATTTGCTACTGTAGTACAAATAAGTAGCAGTGTATCTTGGGACATGGGACGATAAATACACAGACTAACTGTGCTCACACCCCTCAATACAAAAAGTAACTGCTCTTCTGCTTAAAATTTTACCTTTCCTCCTTCCCATGGTCTCTAACCAGAGCAATGTGCAACTTTTGCTCTGCTGTGAAAGTTCATGCTTAGAACCTTTGCAGGTTTTTTTTTTTTTTTTGAGACAGGGTCTCGCTTTGTAGTTCAGGCTGGCTCTGAGCTCACTACGTAGCCCAGGCAAGCTTCGAACTCAGCAATCCTCCTGTCTCTGCCTCCCGAGTGCTGGGATTACTGCAGTCTCTTTAAGGCATCACACTTCTTTGTGGATGGCCATTAAGAATTAATCCAAGAGACAGAAGCACAAAATGGATCCAGATTTGGAGCTGTTATTCCTTTTAATTCACTGACTTCCATTTCTGTCTAGGGCAGCAGAATGTTCTTACTCCTGAGAGGGTGGTGTGTATTCAAGTCTGCTGACTACAGACAGAAATGCTAGGCTCACCGTATCATAAAGAAGATCGTCTCCTCTGAGGAGAAAATACAAGTACCAAACGGTCCAGCAAGCAGCCTCCCTGGTTGTTGGCTGTACCTGTGTTTAAGAAACGTGCTACTCTCACGGGATGAAATCTAAACACTGAATGCACGAATGACAGATCAAGGTCAAAGTAACAAGAGGTCAAGTGGCAGGTCGTCAATAGGCCAAGCTGACATGTAGATGGCCCTCAGTTTTTCACTTCTAAAATGGTAAAAATATTATTTAAAGCTATATTATTTAAAAGTAAAAATGAAACTCTTTGTAAACGGCAGTTACCCAGTAACTCAGTGTTTGGCCCAAGAACTAGTGAGCCGCGCAGAAATGCCCAATGCTGAAGAGCTCAGGGCCTGGAGGAGGGATGCTGGTGAGCAGTAGAGCACTTGCTTAGCATCCGGAAGTCCTGAGTACTACAAGGGAAAACAAAAAGAACTCGGGAGAAGTGGTGTGTCTCCGGTAAAAATTTCACTGAACCAACTGGAGCCCACGTAAGACTACGACAAAGCATATTTTCCTTTCTTCTGAATCTTAAATGAGTTATCCACAATAATGCGCAAACATATTTACAGACAGAAATAGGTAACGTTAAGAAAAACTGTACTACCTACATCTCTCTAAACCTACTTAAAAACCTATCATTGACCGGCAACGCTAACATAACAACAAAGAACCTATGCAAGCTGTCTGCGGTTAGGCAAATACACCACCCCAACGCTCAGCCCTGTCATCCTCAGTGACTGTCCCCTAAACCCCACGACAAGACAGGCATAAAAACGGAAGCCTCTCCATTCTTCTCTCTGGGTCTCCACAGTCTGGAAGGGCTTTTTCTCTATTTAACCACCTTCAGGGTCCCCTTTACTTGGGAACCCAAAACGGCCCAAGGGCACTGGCCACTAGTAGATTCCAGTTCACGAATGTGTGCAGCTTCTCACAACCTTCACAGTCCCTTGCAGTACCTGCCACAGTGTGAGGGCAACAGCAGTGCTCGGGTACACTTGTTACCAAGGGCATAATAGGTGCTCAATAAAACCCTCCTTTCATCTACCAATGATAATGAAGTACCACCCTAAGGGAAATTACCCAATGGATTCGATCCAAAGAACACTTTTGTACTAATTGCCCAGCTACTTAAAGCAGGAATGTTTTCTGGTCTTAATTATTTGGACTATAGTATTATTTTAATTGTCACTCTCAACCGAATACTTCACCGTAGGCTTGCAAAACATGTAAAAATAACAGAATATTCGCCCAAGTTAGTCTCCAGCAGTATCCTGAGAGGGGTCAACGCAGCAATTAGGCACAGGACTCTTTAGCACAAGTCTTGCCTTGGGCAGCTTTCAGTAGGAGTGCTGCTTGATCCACTTATTTTTGGTCCACAATATCTGCGCTAGCTCTTCCAGTCCTACCCTCAGTGTTCAAGGGTGTAAAAAATATTTAACAGGATTCATTACCTTTTAAAACTATCAGAACCAAGAAGAGAAAGGAGCTGGGGCTGTATACCGAAAGAATGTACAATACTTCTATAGGGGGACCGTTCTACTTTAAGCTTACAAGAAGTTTCTTGTTTAAGGTAGGCACCAAGAACCCCCAAAACTGAAGCATTTGAATGGAAGACCGGTAGACTCCTCCCCAGTGTTCCCGTAGCCCCGCCCTTCCAACCCGGGTTCTTCAGACACAATTTTTTTTCGGCCTGCAAAATGCAGCCTTCCTCTAGAATAATTCCATTTAAAAAGTCCCCACCCGCGAGGAAACATTAATCTACTTTGCAAACAGGCGTTCCAGTCTGTGCTTTACTATTTTTTAACTCCAGCCCCCACCCCCCTTCTTTTCGTACCTTGAGACAAATGTTTTTTTCCCCCGGAGTTGAAAGCTGTCCAAAAACAGGACCACACACGCCGCCGCCTCCGCAGGCTGAGCCGCGCCGCCCCCCACCCGCCCTCCCCAGCGCCCGCCGCCGGGGGCGCGCGCACTCCCGCCGCCGGAGGGGTGGCCTCTCCCTCCACCACCACCCCTCCCTCCCGACACCGTGGTGGGGGTGGGAGAGGGAAGGGCGCCGAGCCGGAGATCCCGAGAGCGAGAGGGCCCTTCTGGAGCCGCGTCTCAGGGCCCGGGAGGACGGTGGCGGCGGCGCGCCGCGGGACCCCCAGCCGTGCCGAGTGGTGCTTCCCGCAAGGGGCCCAGGGCCTTCGCCATCCGTCCCTCTCACACCTAGCGATGCGCGGCGTCCAGACCCCGGTCACAGCGTGGCCTTTGTCGGCGGGCCTGGCTCGGGGCCAAGAGCCCAAACAATAAACAGCCCCCCGACTTCGGGCAGGGGCTCGCGCTGGTCACGGCCGCACCCTAGGTACCCGCCAGCGAATGTCTTCATCCCTTGGAGTGGAGGGAAGGGAAGGGGCGCAGGTCGCTTACCTTCCACCCACAGTTCCTCCACGTTGGTCTCCAGATTAGCTGCCTTTAATCCCACCGCGAAGGCCCCAAATATGAGCAGGCCCACAACCAAGAACTTGCCGCAGTTTTTTTGAATGTAACAACCCAGTTTAAATAAGAGTCTCTGAAACTTCGCTCTGAGCCACAGCGGCGCTTTTCGGCCGTTCGCCTTCCCCTGGGGACGAAGAAAAAGAAGGGAGGAATGAATGCCGGGGAGTCGCGCCTACGCCGGCCCGGTACCCCACCCCCGACACGGACTAGGAACCCGTGTGAAGATGGCTAGCCTGTCTAGCCTTAGATCAGAAGTCAGCTGTCCCTTGGAGACACCAGGGCCGCTCCACGCGAGGCTTGCACGGACCCTCGAGTATGACTTGGGCCGCAAAAACAGTTCGGGAGAAGCCGGGACGGAGAAAAACCGCTGGTCGCAATCAGGACTCGCCCAAGAGCAGGAAAGGGAGGGGGTGCGTAATTGCAGAGAAAGGAATCGAGAATCCACAACCTTTTCCCGTGAGCTCGGCTCCCAGGCTCCTCTCCCGACGCGGGACCTAGAGCGAGCATGGTTTGGGGTCAGGGTTTTGCGAGTCCCTACGACGGGAGTCGTCAGGGGGAGTCCACACGGAGAGTGCGGCGGCCGGGGCGCACTAGGGACGCATTTCCATGGCGTTGGGAGACGCTGTGTGAGCGGAATTAAGAGGCCGAGCAGCCATCGGCGACTTACGACAGGATCTGGGATCGGAAGAGGACAGCCACAAGGATCTCTCCCTCCTGGCTAACGTAACGCACGCCGGGCTCGGGGCCGGCGGGGCGCAGGCCGGCGCCGGCGAAGCCCCCGCCCGGCCCCTCGTGGTGCTCGCCTTCCCCGGATTCCACACATTTCAGCCGGCCCCATAAACACAATGAACCCTGCCGCTCCGTACACCCGGACTGCAGATTTAAGGTGGCAATTTGTTTACCACACTCCCTCTGCCGTCAGGGTCGTAGGACAGGCGGCTCAAAAACCGGAAAAGAGGGGGGATGTCCTCTTCCGAGAATAATTTTTAAGGGAGCAGAGGTTTCAGGCTCAACAAAAGCAAAACCGGCTGCCAAAAAAGGAAACCACCTTTATTTCGTCTCCCTGCCCCCTTCCTCTCTCCGCCTCTCTCCACTCCGCCTCCTTCTCCAAGATGTTAAGAAATGTGGCAGCGTTACAGAGGTTTAGGCTGCACATTGGGAGGAGGGAGCTCGGGGTTGGGGCGCGGGGCGAGTTCGCCGCAGCCGCCTTAGAGGTGGTCCTCGGTGGCCCGCTGCCCGTAGCTCCGGAAAAGGCTCGCCGGGGAGGGCGCGCGCAGACAGACACACACCTCCACCCCCTGCGGACCTCAGACAGCCTTTCCTCCTAGGACCGGAGGGAGGGTTTGAATCTTTCAAGCCCCACTTGTCTGCAGCTTTTCTGGAGGTGTGTGTGCGTGCGTGCGTACGTGTGTGTGTGTGTGTGTTAAGGTTAAGCGCGCGCAGAGGAGCGACCCCAGAGAGGAAGAGGAGGGAAAGGAGAGTGGGAGGAGGAGAGTCCGAAGTGCACCTTGGAAATCTGCTCCAGAGCGAAGGCGGCGTCGCAGTAGCTGGGCCGGTGCAGATAGTCCGGGTCCGGCGCGGCGGCTCGGCGCAGCCCCCCGGCTCTTCTACGCCGCCCGCCGCCGCCGCGGTCCTGGGGCTCGGCGGCGTCACCCGCCGAAGCCATGTTGCCGCCGCCGCCGCCTCCTCCGCGGGGACCGAGGCTCCCCGGGCCGCCGCTGCGCACCCCCGGGCGCCCGGCTCGCGAGGACGCTGCTGGCCGCCGGCCGCTGGGGCTCAGGCTCCGGGCGACAGACCTGCTCACGCGGCGGCCCCCGCGCCTTCAGAGCCCGCGCCTTCCATTGCCACATCGCGCGGGGGTCCCGCGGTCTCCAGTCCTCCGCGCGCGGGGCGAGCCTAGCCTCGCGCGCCCCCGACCCTCACGGCCGAGACCCCCGGCGGGGCTCAGCGATACCGGGCCGGCGCGGCTTCCGAGGCTCCCGCAGCTCCCGCGGGCGGAGGCGGCGCCTGGGGCTGCTGCTTGGTCCCGGACGCGGCGTTCTCGGGCCCCTCGCCGACCCGCTGGACCATTCTGCCCCCGCGCCGCGCGCCTCCCTGGCTCCCGGGACCTGGGGACTGCGCTCTGCGTGTGTGCGGCGGGCAGCGGCCGCAGCAGCTCCTTGATTCAATAGATGAGATGGAAGGAGAAAAAAAAGAACTCTCTCCATTTGGAGAAAGAGGAGGAGGAGGGGAGGGGGTGGAGGGGGAGCGAGCGAGCGAAAGAGAAAAAGGCTGGAGCTCCCGCCCCCGGGGCTGTCAGATGGCTTGGGTTTCTGCGCCGCGATTGGCTCACCGAGGGCAGAAATTACTCAGCAAACATGACTATTATTAGCTGCTTAGCAACAGCTCACCAAAGTAGAGAGACCACCCAGGTAGGCAACCCCAGTGTGTGCTTCCCCGGCCTCGGGGGGAGCCCCCGCAAGCGCCAACCTTCTCGCACGCAGTCCTTCCATTAAGGAACGCTCCCCCCTCCTTTCTTTCTTATTCCTTTTCTTTTCAACTGTGTCTTTCTTTTTTTTTCCTCTTTTTTGGTGAGACGCCTTTTGCGCGCGCACACACACGCGCACACATACACAAGAGTATTTACTTCACGATAGACACGGGGGGGTGTAATATTTTTTTAAGCGCTTAAACAATTTCTGAAATTCCTCAAAGAAAAAGCTTTCAGAGGCACCTTGGCCTCAAACTGCAGCGAATACTGGGAGGTCCGGCTTGAATTCCCAGGCCTGCACCAATAATGACAGGGTGGTGGATAGTGCGCCCGTGTGTGCCAGATTTTTTTTTCTCCTCTTTTTTCTTTTATAACTAAAGGGAAGACTTAGGCTCTCGCAGGGAACAACGCCTCATATTAAGATAAACAAAATGGAAAGTTAAAGAGGAAAACAAGGATGTTGGGAAAAGATATTTCTTCAAATCCGTCTCCCCCCATCCGTCCCCCAACACACAGAAACGCACAAACACACACACACACACACCACGACAGCGTAGTCCAGGTCTGAAAGGAGTCACGGTTTTATAAACGCAGAATCTAGATACCAAAGCAGTTTCGTGGAGCCAGAGGCGTTTTTATTTCAATCTTTAATGTAACATTCATAAAAACAATCCTTTCAACAACGCGGAGAAATGGAATTATTTACGTGAGAAATAAGTTTTCATGATTATTTTAGGTTTAAAATCCCCATCCTTTTTATTAACCACAACTTTGTAAAGGGTAGCTTTAAGCTTTTTAAAAAACAAAAATCAATATGCATCCTTTTATGTTTAGTAACAGCGTCTAGTAAGGGGATTAAAAACTTCGATGTTAAGATTCATTCAAAATAAATTATGCGCAGGTCGCGAGATCTGGTCTCGATCCTGCACCCAAGAGACAGACATCAAGACATCCCAAGGACTTACTTTCCGTCCAGGACGAAAACACGCGACCTCTGGGACTGATGGATATTATGGCCAGAGGGAATTATCTACACGGCTACCCTTTTAAGAAAAATTGTTTTTTCCTTTCTAGGGCAAATGCGTTTTTCTTACATTTTCAAGTACAGTATTTCCCCGCAGTAGGCACCAGCCCCCAAAACCGTCGATTGTTTAGTATTTAGTTCTTCCTTTCTTTTCTGGAATTGAACTGCAGAGGGACCCGCGGTAGCGAGAAGCTGACTGAAGCCGTGAAATGGGGCAGTGTGACTTTAAGATGCACACCGTGTGTGTTCATTGAAAAAAAAAAAAAAAAGGAAAGGAAAGAAAGGAACCCAGATGGAGGGAAAGGGGGAGGAGCGGGGAGAAGGCGGGGCGCGCGCCGACACGTGACCAGGCCGGGAGCGCGCGCGCGCGCGGCCGGGTTCAGGTCCTTCCGCGCGCGCCGTCGCAGGCCGGGCAGGTCGCGAGGCCGAGAACTGGCCCGGCGGCGCTGCCCCCGGGAGCTGGAGCAGGCGCGCGCCCCGCCGGCGCGGACGGACGTGCCGGACGCGCCGTAGTACATTCCTGGAGGCGGACCGGCCGGGCTCTGCCCAATGCGCGCGCGCCCTTCCCGCCACCGGCCAATGGCTGCGCGCACGGGGCCCTCCCAGTCTAGCAGCCCGGGCGGCCACCGGGGCGGTGCGCGCGGCTCCCGCGGGGGGCCCCGGCGGCCGGCCTCCCGCCTCTTCCTTTCTCCCGCGGCTTCCTAGTCTCGGCTTCCTTCTCGCCCCATCCTCGTCCCCTGCTTTCTCCTCCGTCTCTCCCCTTCTGGCCCAGCCTCGCCACCTGGCCCAGCCTTCAGTCTTTCCTTCCTGCTTTCACTGGGAGCCCTGGCTCCTTGAAACCCCGAGCCTGCCAAAAGTGTGTGGTACCCGGAGCGGGGTACGGTGTCCTAGAGGAAAAAGGAACAAAGACGGGAGAAGCCCTTGGGGGTGTTCAGAAGGAGAACCCGACTGCCCGGCCAGCGCCGAAATTCAAAACTCCTAACTCTCAAGGAACACGTGATTCTGTGAGCAGCTCTGGGAAGCGCTGCTGAAATCTAGAGGGGAAGGCAAGCACGATGCAGTGGAAAACGATCCTACATTAATAAATACTAGCGCAGAGACCAGACACGTAGCTAGTTTAATCTTGGAGTAAAATCCTGGGCTTTATTTTAGATTGTTTGATAAGTAGCCTGAAACAGGAAGAATGGTTTAGTGGTAGCTTTTACTAAATGGTCCTGCGGATCTTTCGAGTCAAGCTACTTGATGCTTGCTGCTGGAAAATCCACCCCCTCCCCCGACCTTTTAACAGATTTAGGAGTAGCGCTCCTGATTTTATGACAGCTTGTTCTTATATTCCAGACTTCTTGTTCGGTCAACTTTGCAGCTAAAGACACCTTGCAGTGTCTTTTCAGATTTCTCTGCAACATTTTGGACCAAAATACTAGCGTCTCCTCCCCAACCCTTCCCTTAAATGGTTTCAGGATTGGGATTTTAAAATTCTGGGACGGAATTTTGGGTTGTGTACTCTGGTCCCGCATTTCTCGTCGTGCGCGTCCTTGGCGGCTGCCACATGTGAATCACTTCACTGGCAAAGTCTCCACCGGGCTCTTTTCCCTCAGTTCGACTTAATTCCTAAACGTTTTGAACATTGATCCCAGAGGTTTTCAGCGCTCTGAGCCTCATCGCCCACTGTTTGATAGGTTAACTTTTCAGCATCTCAAACAATGGTTCCGGCCTGTAAATTCTATCCATTGGCTCCAGGACGCAATCCCCAGCTTCGCTCTAACAAGCGCTATCTTAATCTCCCCACCCCCTACCCGCTGCTTCCCCTGTGGTCTGCTTTTTTCATACACAGAGATGAATTACTTTGAGGATCTAATTGGCCTTGTTTCTGTAACGTTTTAAGAAAGGGAAGAGGAGCCAGTGTAAAAGCCTGCTCAACTTGGGTGGTCAGGGCTGAGGCTGCCCCCAATTTGCCTCATTGCTGATGCATGCGAAGGCGACATTCCCAGCGATAATGTTGTTCCTAATCAATCTGCCCTTATTTACATTTGTAAGCATTGTCGGCTTTAATATGCATGCCCTGTGCAGGGACTGCTGCACCACACCGGGTTTGTTAACTTCCAACTCACCCCCAGGATTCCACAGACCTGGGAGAAGGCTGAGGGGAGGAGCCAGGCCCGCTAAGGTGTCCGCCGGGTAACAGACTCTTGAATGGCCTTTCTGGCTAGTGGCTCCCCTGGTGAGAGTTACCAAGTAAGTGAGAGATTAGGGCTTTACCAACCAGCAGGAGTTGCTACCCTCTGGGAGGCAAGAGCCGAGGAGTCCATTTCTCTTTCCAAGGAAAGTTCATCTCCATGTCTGAGCCCTCAGTTTTCCCTCACCATCAAGATCCAACCCTTCTTCCTAGAGTTTAGTTTTCCAAACAGATTCCTTCAACTCTCTGGATTCCCTCACAACTCCTCCCTTCTCTGTTCCAGTGTTTCAGAGCGACTTGGCCGTGCCACACACATCTCCAGACTGACATCAGATTATCCAGATGAGGACACTGAGAGAGGACATCTGCCCTTGGTGTTGGGCTGTTCCAGTGATAAGCTCTATGGGAGCCAGACTCTGTGCGGTCATGAGAAGACACAGTGAGATTTAACTTTTCCTTGGTTCCCAGATCAAATCAAATGATTCTTTAAAGTCCAATGCAACTTAGGTCATTTCTGCAGGGTGAACACGTATAAAGGTAAATGTATTGCAGTAATTTTGACCCTTGGGCCATTTATAACTTTGTTGAATGAGTTTAATATGTCGTCCAGAAATTCAAAGAATTGAAAGCATGACATTATATCCTACAGTATTCTTGTTGGGAGAGCAGGATGGAGAGATGAATGAGGCTTTGATGTACTATTCTGTTTATGGATGAGAAGCCAAGGACACAGATGTGAGCGAGGGGCTGGGCCTAAGCAGTCCCAAGTAGGTACCTTGGGTAAGAGTTTGAGTCTTGACCGCTCAAGTCAATATGGCACCATCCACATTTTCTTGGCTCCCTAAGAAGGCTTTATTATTTTTTCATTGGCAGTTTTTGTATTTACTTAAAAGGTGATGGTAGAAAATGAGTCAGGGAGGAGGAGGAAATAAAGATCCAGCAGCCACAAAATGTAAAACCACTGAGCTTGATCCCCCTGCCTTCCACCTTCAGTTTCCTGCCCTTAGTCCCCCACCCCCTACCTCCCCAGGCTGGAGGAAGGGGGAACAGCTCTAGCCAACTTGTCAAAATAATGCTGCTAATTACCCCTGATCTCCTTTAATGGGAAGCTGCTCCCAACTCCACAAAGGAGTAAATGAGAAGTCTACAGAACAAACCCAGAGCATTGGCATTTTGGAGCTCGCAGTGAGCTGAGGGTGGAGAGGGTGGCAGAGAAGGTCCCAGAAATCTCTCCATTGACCCCTCCAGGTTTAAGTACAAATTTAAAAGGGGAATTAGACTCTGTACAATGCCAAAAGCTACTGGTATTCTCTAGCTAAGAATGCCACCAACTGCAGAGCATATTCAGTGCCTTCAAGGAACTTGAAAGAAAATATCGCGTTGATCCCCTCCCCTTCTGTCTTCGCAGCCTCATGACTTTAACGGATAGAGATGTATTCTTGAAAGACCCAGACTATGAACATTTCTCTCCTGGATCTTTCTCGCCTCACCTCCATCTCCTTAATATATCTATATCAAGTTTTGCCTGTGGCGGAAGGCACACCATTCATCTCAGTGATCTTGGCTTTGGGTCCTGCATGAAAAAGCAGCTGAGCAACATGATCTCTTTGACCCACTGCTGGAGCAACAAATTTATTAGAGATATAGGCATGAGAAATGAAAGGAAAGTAAAACAATTCCCGCTTATTGTGTGTCTTTCTTTCATACTGCTAATCCGGTTTACACATCACGCCTACACGTCTCAATAGGGCATTATACACTGTGGCAGAGGCTGGAGAAAATAAAAGGTGTGTGTGTGTGTGTGTGTGTGTGTGTGAGAGAGAGAGAGAACAAATACTTTAATCCATATTGATTCACCCTATAAATTTTTCTATCTGTAAAAAGTTGAGACAATTTGTAATACAGCCTTTTAAAAAATCTTCTCACAAAATAATTTCAAATGGTGCTAACTCCTGTTCAAATAGCCTGTCAGATTATGACTAGACGGTAACCAGAAATTAGATACACCTCTCATAGTGAGTTTGAAATGAAGCTAATACCCCAAATTGAGAATGGCCGTATAAGATGGTGGGGCCCATTGGTGTCCACTTTGATCCAACATTTTAATTTACAAAGATCATGGGCTTAAAAGCATTTTACAGCCTGGTGGAAGGGCACCGGGTGACAACTGGAACACACACAAACTTACTATTGAAGGCCCCTTGTTTTACAACATGGGGACACAATGCACCTGAGGCAACAATTTATCCTGAGGTACCACCCAGAAATAATAAGTTACAGTAACAAAGGATGACACCAAAAGCATTGTCTTTCTTTGTGAAGGCACTTAATTGCATGTTGAACTACTGGAGCCAAAAAACAAAACCATACCAAAAAAAAAAAAAAAACCCAAACACAAAATGTGGAAAAAGGACTATTGTAATAGTTCAAGATCTCAGTGATCCAATTTTAAATATTTAGAACCACCCATTGTGGGTCTTTATTATTTATGTCTAGTTCTTTTGTATTTCGCCTCCCCAGAGAGGAAAAAAGGGTAAAAGAGAGGAAGATAGTCTTGTCTCTCAGGTCCAGAAAAAAAAGAGATCTCTGGGTGTTTATCATACACAACAGCTCATAGGATTTTTAGGGCTATAAAAAACTGAGATCAGAAAACTTAAGATTTGCTGTTCATCCACTCACTGGTCATCACTTTAAACACATTTTAAAATGTGTTGAAACACAGCACTTGTCACCTAGAGACAGTCTCTGGAGGTCTTGTGTCCCCGTGTTGGGTCCAGGTTTCTGAGGATCTGGGTCAGTCCGACCCACCTGCAGGCTGCCCCGAGGCAGCACTTCGCATTCTCTGCACTGACCAACTCGCCCACCTTTTTAAGGGGTAGCAGGTATCAGTGCGTCCCAACTGTGGGCGCAGGAGTCAACACACCTCTTCTCCTCTGCCGCGGGCCCTTCTGCAAAGCGCCCCTGTGGTCCTGTTTCTCAACAGCGGCGGCGGGGAGATAGGATTTCGGTGAAGTGCCCCTCTCCAGCCCTAGGCGTCCTAAGCAGCCAGGCGTCCCCGCGGGGTTCCTGGAGCCCCCGGAGTGGGTGCGAAGGCGTGCGCCCGCGCCCTCCGGAGGACAGGATCCGCGTCCGCGCGCGCGCGCTCCCGGAGCCCCCCGCCCGCCCCCGGCGCTGTCACTCTACGCACCAGCTCGGTGATGACCAGCTCTGCCTCCGCTCGCGAGCCAGGGGCCACCACCGGGCTGGGGAGCGGAAGCCGAGGCGGCGACCCTCTCAAGCGTGAAAATGGGATCCCAGGCCACCCCCTCCGTGGGAACTCCCCCCGGAGCCGTTCCCCGGCCCGCCCCGCCGCCTGGCGCTCGGGCGAGCTCCCCCGTCCGCGCTCGGGGCGCACGGCGCTGGGGACCGGGGCGCACGGCGCGCGGGACCGGGGCGCACTCACCATCGCCGGCCGTCAGCCCCTGCCCGGAGCGCGGTGCCGAGGGCGCGGACCTGGGCTTGGAGTTCACATCCAGCCCTTTTTTCCTCGTCCGACGCTTCTCTGTCTTCTCCTGGCCTTCCCCGGTCTTCCCTGGCCGGGCCGCCGCGGGTCTCTTTGTCTTTCCTGTCGTCGTCTTTTTCTCGGTTTTGCTCTTCGTCTTCTCTTCCTCCTCCTCCGTCTTTACAAAGCAGCGGAAAGGGTAAGAACCCCGGCGCGGGCCGCGGGTCTCTCGGCGAGCGCGGCGCGGACGCACAATCCCAAGGCTGTTGCTATTAAGCCGCTCCGTGGCCCTCGGCGTGGGTGGTCCGCCGCGCCATAGGCCGGACCTGTCAGGGTCACGTGACAGACCCGAAAACTTTACCCCTTTACAATAAACTCTAGAAAAGCAAAGTAAACTCGAGGAGCGTGCTATCAGCACAGCCCTCCTGGGTAAACAGGCGCGCCCTCCCCGCCTTCCCGGGGGGCGCCCGGCCCGCGAGCCCCGGCGAGCCCCCATCCGCCCCCCCCCGCCCGTCTGCGGGGGGTCCCGCGGCGCCCCTCGCCTGCCCCACCTTGTGCCCCCCACACGATTTGCTTAAGTTTGGCCCTCTTGCCAGGACCCCAGGGGGAGGGGTGCTGAGGGAAAGAGGAAGCGCGCTTAGCATCCCCTACAGTCGAGGAGAAATGGGGGGCGCCGCAAGGGCTGCCGAAGAATTCCACTCTCAAGGCCTCCGTTTCCTACGCCCTTGCCTGCCGCAGTCCCACAGGGAAGTGCTGGGAAGCTGGCAGCTGACAGGCCCACAGGGAAGCCGGGAGCTGGGCAGATAACCCGAAGCTTCCCGGGGAAAAGTTCAGCACCACAAGTTGTGAGAGTACGTGGAACCCTGGCCGTTCCCTTGGAGGTTCCTGGGAAACCCTACTTCTGAAGAGACCAAGTTGGAGTCTCGGAAAGATTGGTAGCTGGCTGAGGAATCCTTAATTGATATTTGCTTCCTTTCCCTTCCAATTACCGTGGTTTTGGGGGTATACCACCCAGATGCTCCCACCCACGCTGCTTGCCATACTGCTAGCTTGGGTGATGGGGTTAGAGGTGCCGGTGGGTCCTGAGGAGGATATTTTGACTCTAAATGGAAACATCCTATTCAGGGAAGACCCATTTGGTAAACAGTTCCACACACCCAGCTGAGAGGTGCTGTTTCAATGGACCACAGGCTGGGGGCGGGGTGGGGGGGTAAGATGAAATGCAGATAAAGGCAAAAGTGGTGGATGATAAGATATACCGAAGCTTAATGAACTAGTAGGTCTTCAACAAAGCCGACCTTCCCGGACTCCTCTACCCAGGCCTTTGCGTGTGCCCTACGGCTGAGCTACATCCCCAGACCCCAAAGCCAGCTTTTGCTCCCCTCCTTCTGGGCTGACTGTGTGATTAGAGTTTTGAGGCATGCCCAAGCCCATGTGTTATTAAATAATACTAATCCTTGGAGTTAGTTTACTCCCCTTCCCCCAAGATGAGGTACCGTTCTTTAATAGGGTCATTTGAGTTTCCAGAATGCTCGCGCTTGAAACACATTAAGTAATTAAACATTGGAATGCTGGGTAGACCTGTGAACTAGGCTAGTCCAGAAAAGTGTTTCATACTAACTGACATTGGGGGGAGATTAGCTGACCATGGATCCTAGGAGTCATTAAAAAAAAAAAGAAGAAGATACACCCTCCCCTAAACAAGTTGGAAACGTTTCCCCCTATCTTTTGGCATCTATTAAATGACCCTGTTCATCTACAAGTGTGGGTGGTAGAGAAGAGGAAAGTGCAACTGCCTCTCCAAAGCAATGGTGCCCAGAGAAAGGTGAGAAAGAGAAAAACAGCCGAGCAAAGGGCATTTGAATGGCCTGAATATAAAGTTGCAAGGTCTGCCAGTTTTGTGGGGAAATTCCAGTAGAGTTTGTGGACTTGGCTTTTGCTAGTTAAATGGACCCCACCACCACCACACCAGCGCACTTGGCTGCACGCTTCTTTTGAGTCTGACCAACGCTGATCATCATTGAAAATGGACACTGGGGTGGCGGGGAGAGCACTGAGGTTTTAAGAATTTGTGGGGGTGGCAGGAACTTCTCTAAGAGCTCAAAGGGAGAGAGTTGCAGGAGCTCCAGTGTGTTCTCCTCCCTTGAGAATGTCACACAGACTTGGCTGTGTGTTTGTTTTAATTTCTTTTGAGACAGGGTCTGGCTTTATAGTTCAGGATGGCCCTGAGCTCACTGTGTAGCCCACGCCAGCCTCGAACTCACAGCACTCCTCCTGAGTGCTGGGATGACGGGCTCGAGTCATCACGCCCAACTTTGTGGTGTGTGGCACCAGGGATCGAACTCGGGACCTTGCACTTGCCAGGCAGGGGCCGGAACCACTGAGCTAAATCCCTGGGCCCTTGACTGGCTTTTACAGTCCTTTTGATATACATGACCCAGATTGATTCAGATTGGTACACCAGATTGATACATGATTCAGATTGAATGTGTTCATAGTTCAACTCACGACCCTATGGCAGGGAGCACTTGGCTTGAGTGTAAATTCCTGGAGCTGGACAAGGGCAAAATAGTGAGGGATGGAGAACCAGGTTTTGGCTTTAAACCTGAAAATTCTAATAGGAAAGAGGGGAGCCCCCTGTAAGTGCCTTCTCCCTGGAGCAACTTCTTTTTCCTTCCTTTGAAATCAATCTTTGCAAATTATGTCAACGCTTCCCTTCCCTCCAGTCTCAGATGCTTAGAAAAGTTAAATCAACAAGCCAGTGACATGCCTTCTTGTGGGGGCGGGGTGCGGGGACAGCTCTCTTCTGTGTTACCTTCTGGTATTTCTGAGACTCCCTGCTGGGGTGGGCTCTCCTGTCAAATGGCTGCATCAGGTCTTCTAAAGGGGCTTATGTCTCATCCTTTCCTGCTAAACTGGCTCCTAGAGCTGCCCAATCTCATAACTTGTTTGGCACAGAGGTGTTAATGACAGACCAGGGGACCAGATACGAAGGCTTGGCTCTGTCTGGACCGATAAACCAACTGGCATGAGTGTGTTAGTGGCTGATGTGGCTATTAGACTACTTTTGCTGGTTCACTTTCAGAGCCACAGCCTGAGGAACAATTCCTAAATTAGAGATTTCAGGGCAGGTCCAGTGGAAGATTTTGAAGGCACCAGAACAGAAGACAAATGAAAGATTTTCTACAACAGCTCTGAAAACGGACTACAGGGACAAATCCATGGATGGACAGGGTCATCCCTAGGTCTGTCTTTCTGAATATTATTGGTATGTAAGATGCTGTTACTCTTATACCAGACACACTCACGCTGCACAGTTATAGTCTTTGTCTTAAGCTGTCCTTTTCCCTGGCTCCCACTACAAGTGAGTGCATTAGTACTCTCACTCAGTCCCCACCAAGTAATCCAAGGCCCTGAAGAAACCCTCCACCTTAGAATGAAAACGACCCGTGCATGGGTCACTGTGTCATACTGATGCAGGAGAGTTAAGGCCTACCTCTCCCCCCGAAACGTGAGTTCGTGTTCTCTAAAAAATCGAAGAATGAATTTTAGGACGACGGAAGTTTGAGGAGGAAAATTTTATTGAGAGAGAAAGCTTCTGCCTTAACAGAGACAGAAGGGGGAACCCGGAAAGTGGGTGGCCCACCTACCTCACTTTTTAGAGGGCTTTTATGGAGCAAAGACACGAGGTGAGGCGGGTCTGAAATAGGGGCTACCTATAAGCTTTAAGAAAGTGGATGGGCTACAATTAACCAATGAGTACAGAGGGAGCTTCCAATAAGATCTGAAAGAAATGGGTAAACCATAGTTAACCAATGGGTATGTGACAAGTACAGTTATTTCAGCAACTCCAATTGAATAGGGTCCAATGAGAAATCAAGCCCTAGAAGGTCTTTCTTGTCAGGAGACTCCTCCAGGTGGCTCGAAGTCCTGGCCCATTATCTAGGGAACTTGCAATTACTGCATTCCAAGAAGAATCTGGATCTGGATCCAGATCTTGACCTCCCATCCTAGGAGAATGAGGCGTGTGGGTCACTGCTGTCTGGAAGAGCAGGTTCTCAGTGATGGTGTCGACCTTTGGAAAGATCCTCTTTTTTGCAAGTCTTTCAAGGGCCAGCCCTATCTATCTGCCTACACATGTCTAGCTGGCTTTTTTACCTGTAATATTACTGACACGCTGAGGATTCTGGGTAGGGCAGACCCTCACGTGATTTCTTAAAGGTGGTCTTGCTGATGGAGGATTTTAGTTCTAAAATGAGTCCCCCTACCTCCATGATAAGGAAACTAAACCAATTTGTAGAATTAGGCCTTTGAGGGCTGGAGAAGTAAGAAAGGTTTAAAGGTGCTTGATTGTTACCACATAGAATTAGGCAAAATGAACCACTGGGTTACAAGATACACTGATACAGTCACGGGAAGTATTTAAACAACAGGGATTTTTAAAAAAGGGAAACAGGGTTGCAGAACAGATGTGGTGGGACTAGATAAACCAAAACGAACAGACTGGAAACAAGGGAAGGGATAGGGATGTGGAGTATCATCAAATGAAGGCTCAGCTAAAAGGGAACCCACTACAGAGGAATAGGAAGACCAACAGGATTCTTTGTCGTGGTCAGAAGATAGGATGAGAGTTTCAGAAGGAGAAGGGGAAGGGGAAAAAGAGGAAGAGGAAGAAGGAGGAGGAGGAGAAGGAGAAGGAGGAAGAAGAAAGAAGAAGAAGGAAGAAGAAGAAGAAAGAAGAAGGAGAAGAAGAAACAAGTAGACCTCCCTGTGGAACCCTTCACCTCACAAAATGAAACTTGTTCGAGTTTCTTTTTCTATGACTGAGGCACACAAATATAGGTGTGTGCACATGCAACAAGTCTCTGAGTCGCCTGCATCCCCTACAGAGCTTCCCACGGGTAGGAGACCTTCAGGGGCTTCCTTGGGAGTGAAGAATGTGCCAAGAAAATGAAACATGAAGGGAAGGAATAGACTGGAGAGGGCAGGGTTGGTCAGTGTGTCTTGCGATGAGACGGTGGTGGAGGATACTGGGAGAACTAGTCCACTGCGGTGACCTAGCTCAGGAAACCGGTCATGGAGTTCTAACTGTACTGAAGAAGACTGGATAATGATACTAAATAAACACTGTGAATGTGAAAAAGAGCGTCCACCTGGCAAAATCTGCACAGTTGTCACTGCTGCCATTCTACATCCACCATTTGTTTTCATTAAGCTTGGTGAGCACATCCGTAAGCGGGAGCTTCTTTTACTTAAACCATGCGGTTGGAAATCGGAAGGGGTGAGCCCAAATTCATTTCCGGTCTCTGGAGAGAGAGCCTGTTTGAAGCAAAGGCTCCGTAGGTGTCAGATTGTAGGACAGTGGGAGCTCTGCGGGGAAATCCGAATGCACACTGACCCAGTCCTCTCTGAAACCTGTGTTGTGGGGTTACAGAGGAGGACGGGCCTGGAGGGACTGAAGAGAGGTGGCTCACGGACTGCAGCTCGCTGCTTGCTCGTCCCGGTGAACGCTGCTGTGGAGGTTTCATGGTTCGAAACCTACCTGTTCACGCTGCTCTGAGGCCATTTGTCTCCGTGAGTCTCCCTCATCAGCTGGCATAGCCACCCCCCCATCACTTCTGCACATGGATGATTCTATCTGGCTCTACACATCACTTTTTGACACTCCGTAATATTTCTAGGGATTTCCAGCTTTTTATGTCACGATACGCATGGAAAGAATGGTAATAACATTGGGATCATAGGTTCAAAGTCACCTATCTAAGGGGAGATTTAGTAGAAAATCCCATCTTTTTGTAGTGTGAAATTATTTTAAAAACACAAAGCACTAGAGGAGTTGTTCAAAATGAAATTCCTGTGTGACTTCCAAAGAAAATCTTTTCAAGTGTTTGATTGAGAAACCTGAACTTCCTCTCATGAATATCAAATTTTATGTCAATTTCAATACCTACAGTGGCTCTATGTAGTTTCTGAGTAACACTTTAATAATGATCTCTTCAAGATGGTGAAATGATCTCTTCAAATGCTTTCTAGGTTGCCATGATTTTGAATTTTGCATGAGTAGGTGAGAGAAATTTAAAACCGTTTTCAACCGCTCAAAATTTATACCCATTGAAATTATATCCAAAGCATCAAACAGCTTTCTTTCAAATATATTGAAATGGCATTTAATATACACAGTGTTCAAGTTTTCCATATGTATTCATTTCCTAGGGCTCACATCACAATGTGCCACATACTAGGTGGCTTAAAATAACAGAAATTCCCTCACAGTTGTGGAGGAAGTGTACCTTGAACTTCACACTCTATGTCCAATTGCCTCTTAGGCACATAAGGATGCTAAGCAGGCACTTAAAACTCAGCAGGTTCTGGGGCCGGAGGGTTAGCCTAGTGGTTCTGGCGCCTGCCTCACAAGCACAAGGTCCTGAGTTCGATCCCCGGTAACCACATATAATGCTGGGCTTGGAGACACGCCCACCAACAATCAACACCGCGTACCACAATGCTGTACGTGGTGGCTCACGCCTGTAATCCTAGCACTCGGGAGGCAGAGACAGGAAGGTTGCTGAGTTTGCGGCGGCTTGCCTGGGCACCATAGTGAGCTCAGGGCCAGCCTGAACTACAAAGCGAGACCCTGTCTCAAAAAAAAAAAAAAAAAAAAAAACTCAGCAGGTTCTTGACTGCTTCCTGTAATTGTAACCACTGTCTTCTTGTCACTCTCTGAACCTGGTCTTCTGTCTCAGGTAGCGGCTCTTCCAATCATAAGCTATCCCCCTGGAAATTAAGGGACACTACTGAAGGTTCCTTTCCATATGCATATTTGTTGATGTGGCCATTTCCCCCTTGGAAGTCGGTGAGTTGTAGTATTCTCCATCCAGCTGTGTCCTCTGTTCTTCCCCAGGTAGACAAAATTATTTTCAATTTTCTGATTTTCCAGTGATCTCAGTGTATTCGATCATTGTGGTGTTCAGGTTCCGATCGAGCAGGGGTTCTCAGAGTACGGTGACTGGGCTGGTAGCATCAGCAGCCCCTGAGATCTTGTCAGAAACACACATCTTCAGCCTAGACTTTGGAGTGGGACACTATAGGGGTGTGTCCAGCTATCTGTATTTTAGCATATCTCTGTTGGTCAGCTATCTGTTACTATAACAAATATCTGAAACAACCAAACCTTACAGAGACTAAAACTTTATTTTGGCTCACAGTTTTGGAGGTTTTATTCCATGGTCAACTGTCCATGCCCACTGCTTTAGGGGCTGTGGCCAAGCAGCAGATCACGGTGTTGGGTGCACAGTGGAGCAAGACTCTTGGACTTATGCCTGGGAAATGAAAAAGGAAGAGGCAAGGGCTGAGGTCCCTTCAAGGCCATGTCTCTGAAGAGCTACCTATTTCCCATGAGGCCTCACCTCTTCAGTGTCCAAGCACTTCTCAATTACAAGATGGGGACCAAGCTTTTCATGCACAGGGTGTTGGGAAACATTCCAGACCCAAAATGAAGGTGATTCTTGTGCCTGCTTGAGAATTACTAGTCTAGAGCTGGCTTAAAGAGCAATGGGAGATACCATTTCTCTTTCTCACAAGTATGAACTTGTCTTTCATAAGCAGCTAAGTGGGGATTTCTTTAGCCAAGACCTGGACCATTTTCCTGTCTCTTGTGCGTGGCCATTCATTGGACTCATGCCTGGGAATTCCTTCCCCAACAGGATAGCTCTAAGATGCTCCATTAATGGGACAAAGTTTGATCTCAGTACCAAAAAGTTTGTGTTCCTGGCCCAGACTTTGCCTTGTCTTACTGCCAGGGAGTTTCTTCTTTTAAATTATGGTCTAAATGTTGATTAGTTGCTTTGTCTGACTTCATAACCAGTGGCAAGCTAGTTAGCACCAAAATTCAAAAGTTAGTGCTTCTAAATTTGATTGTATTTCCTCATCCCACAGAATTAATACATGCCCAGTCCTTTTTTACTTGGCTTAGTTTCCTCTAAGAACATAAGAAGGGATTCTCTAGACAGACTAAGGATGTACACTTAATCTCTACCTGAACTTCGTCTGTCTTCCAGTCAGAAGTTAAGTCAGACAGTTTAGTCAAAAAATAAGGAAATCATATCATAGTGACATATATGCACCCATGTTCATAGCAGCTCAGTTTGTAATAACCCAGTGTATATATTCAAGGTACATCCATTTGAGTATAAATGACTCAAATTTATCGTTTTCTATGGCTGAATCATATTCCAGTTTATAAAAACCACATCTTCTTTATCCAGTCACCAGTTGATGGGCATCTGAGTTGTTTCCAAGATTTAGCTATCACAAACTGAGCTGCTATAAACATGGGTGAACATGTCACTATGATGCGATGCTCTTAATTCTTTCATGTAACAGAGGAAGAGCAGGGTCAAATGGGGCCTCGAGTCCTAGTTTTTTAGGAATTTCCATGATCTCCATGTGGTTGCACCAGGCTACATTCCCACCAACAGTGGAGAAGAGTTCCTCGCTCCCCATACTCTCGCCAGCATCTGTTGTTGGTTAATTTCAAGATAGCAGCCATTCTTTGTGGACCGAGAGGGAATCTCAGTGTTGTTTTCATCTGCATCTCATGGATGACCAGTGATGTTGAGCATTTCTTCACATGTTTCTTAGCTGCTTTTAGAAGCTCTTTGCCACCAGCATTTGGCCATCAACCTTCAGTGCTTCTCCAGGACTGAATGACAGAAGGACAATGCTCAGCCTGATTGTCAGGTCCTCCAGCTTCTCACACCCTGGAAGGTGCCCTGCAGCGGGGTCTCTGATTCCTTCCAGTCTCCCACTTTCTTTCCTTTGCTCTTATTACTTCCTACATCTGGAGCCTCCTATCTCCCTTCCCAACTCCACCTTTCTCCCTTTACTTGTGCTGAATCCCCAGCTAGAATATCCCTGTTTTAAGACTTCCACAATACTTATTTAGTTCTCTAATACATGCTACAGTAGTGACCTATTATTCTGGATACCCATACCTATTCACTGTTTCTTCTGTTGATAGCAGCTTCATTTCCTTCTGATGGCTCACTATTCACTGTCCAATATAGTTTAGTCTCTTTGTGCTTATTAAAAAATGCCACAGATGGAGTAAATGTGTAAATAACAGAAATATATTTCTCTCTCTCCATTTTGTTGTTGTTGTTGTTTTTGGTATGAAGGATCGAACTTGGGACCTCATGCTTGTAAGGCAGGAACCAGAACCACTGAGCTAACTCCCCAGCCACAGAAATATATTTACCATTCTTTAAAGCTGGCAAGTGCAAAATGAAGGTACTAGCAGATTTAGTGCCTGTTGAGGGCTGCTCTCTGCTTCCCAGAGGGCACTGTTTTGTACACTGTCTGGGGAGGATAAATGCCGTGTCCTCTTCGGGCACTGATGTGCCATCCCTGACAACTGTGCCTTCATAACTGAGTCATCTTCTAAGGCGCCTCTTGTCTCAGCCTCCTAAGTAGCTGGTCTGTGCTCTTTTGAGGTCTCCATGCTGGTCTATTATGTTTTAACATCAGAGTTTTGGAGGACACATTCAGACCATAGAAGAAAGGGCTTCAGGATGAATTGACTTTATCCTACCCTTGGTGTTGAGGTCATGGGACTGCCCTGGCCAATTGGAGTATCTCATTCCCCTGGCAACTGACCTGAAATGGGTATGGCAGCCAATGAGGGTTCAGAAAACACAATGAGACTTATCAGGATCAGTGAGAAAGAAATGCTTTTTCTTCTCCACTGAGATTTCCTAGATGTAAAAATTGTTGGATCTAGATTTTCTAGAAACGACAAAACAGACTGATAATAAAATCAACACGTGGGCCGGAGATTTAGCTCAGTCATTCCAGAGCTTGTCTAGTAAGCACAAGGTCCCTGGTTCAATCACTGGTAACCACATTCAACAATACTCACGCCCACCAGCAATCAGTACCACACACCACAATGCTGGGCATGGTGCCTCATACCTGTAATCCCAGCACTTGGGAGGCAGAGGCAGGAGGATTGCTGAGTTCGAGGATTGCTGAGTTCAAGGCTTGCCTGGGCTACATAGTGAGCTCAGGGCCATCCTGAACTACAAAGCAAGATCCTATGTAAAAATAAAAAAATAAAAATAAACAAAAAGCAACACATGAACGGCAAAGCAAAGAAATGGAGGAAAACTTTGTCCTGGTTATAGTTTCAGTCCCTGAGTCAGGCATTGATTTTGTATATATGAATGTATGTATGTGTTTATGTATGTATGTATGTATGTATTGATACAAGGTCTCACTGGGCTGGCCTTGTACTCACTCTGGAGCCTAGGCTGACCTCGAACTCATAGTGATCCTCCTGCCTCAGCTTCCCAAGTGTTAGAATTACAGGTGTGTACTGGTTTTCCTGACCCTATTTCACTTGGATTTAGTGTATATACTACATAATGATATAATGGAGATCAGTACAGTCTTCACTGTCTAAAGTACTGAAGCTTATAAATTTAAAGGACCCTAGAATTTTGTGGGGTCTCCCTCAAGTTTTCAATAAGTATGCAGGTCACTGACATTAGGAACATATGCATGATTATGCTGTTATCACCACGGTCTATCTCCTGAACTCTTTTTTAATCCTGTAAAACTAAAATTCTGTACTGATTCAACATTGATTCCTTGTCTATCTTCCAACTCCTAGGCCCCGAATCCCCTTCTGTCTCTCTGAATTTGACTGCTCTAGGTTCTTTATCTAAGTGGAGTCTCACAAAACAGTACTTGTTCTTTTGTGGTTGGTTGACTTCACTTAGCATAATGTCCTTGAGGTTCATTCATATTGTAGCTTGGGTTAGAATCCTCTTCCTTTCTAAGACTGAACAGTATTCCATGATAAGTATGTGCTGGTTTTTTTTATCCATTCATCATTGATGGATCACTTCCATCTGTAGCTATTTTGGATAATGCTGCTATGAACATGGAACTGTGAATATTTCCTTGTAGGTGCAAAGGTATTTTATGTGTTTCTAAATGTTAGTTTTGGTCAGACAGTGTTTGCTGGAGCCAGGACTTTCATATTAAATCTAATTTTAGCAGAGAGATTCTGTCCTGATTTGCATATTCCAAGGAGCTGGGTCTATACTGCACACATAGGTGACAGGAAGTACCATTTCTTATGTTTGGCAGCTAGTTTTAAAAATCAAACTTTTGAACTATTTCTGCTTATTCACCCAGAAATGGTTTGGCTAAAAATCTTGTTTCATTTCTTGAATGTCATTGCAATTAAGATTTTCAAAACATAATGCAAAGGCCCAGGTCTATTTAGCATAGATGAGGACAGAAGCAAATAATTGGTCAATACAGGGAAAGTAGAACCCTTATTTTGCGTTAGTTACCTATATGCAAATGGCCAAAAAGGTTCTTTGGCTTTAATCACTACATAAACTCTCTTCTTTATTTGGAGAACACGGTGCTGGCTTTTTCTTTTTCTTTTTCTTTTTTCGGTATCAGGGATCAAACTGAGGACCTTGTGCTTGTGAGGCACGGGTGTGGTGCCACTGAGCTAAATCCTCAGCCTTGGCTGAAAGTTTCTTTCAAAGTTTTCCAGATTTTTATTGTGTGCATTTTTTAGTGAGCATGTAATTTATCATATTTCATTTAGAGTCTGAGTTCTTAGATGCCTAATGTGGTAAAATAAATATACTATAAAAATAATGTGCAGGACTCTGAAATGGACTATAAAATTATTAGGTAACTTCAACTCTTCAAACAAGATTTTGTTTAGTGGGTGCTTCTGGGACATGTGATTTGCTAGGAGCTCTAGACTTCTGCTTCTTTGAGCTATTTAACAATTCTTAAATGCCTGAAAGCTGATAGTCAAGTGATTATTATCTATAGAAATAAAAATATTCAGGCAAAATATTTTTGATTACTACCTATAGAGAATGACCAATTTAGTTGGTTCTTGAATTTTTTTGTAAATTCAATCCTCCTTGTCAGATTACCTATAAGATATCGCACTGTTTCCTTAACTCAGTTGTAATTTCTTACTGGGCCTCTCATTCTTTACTAAGTTAAAAACATCTTTGACAAATGTTTATTTATTAGCCATAGGCAAGAGATGCTTATATCTTTTGAAAATAATTTGTTTTCACAAAACAAAAGTTAAAAACATATGTAGAAAAACTTCTATCAACACCACTCAAAGTATGGATTCCTTACAGTTTTTTTTGCAGTATTTTTGTGAGCAGAAAGTTTGGAAATAGCTAGACCTAGAGCTAGAGAAATGTTAAAACACTAGGTCAGTTTTTATTGAACATAAGTATATGGAAATCTTGCTGGGAAATGTTGCTCTTTGATCTGAATTCCACAAATGTAGGTACTGCAAAACAGTTAAGAACCACCTACTTTGCAACAAAATACAAAATCAAGGTGGAAAAGTGAAAACACAGATACAAGAAATCAAAGTCTTAAGTGTGTAGATTAGAAAACAGAAAAGGTGGGTTACTCTTCTGTAAAGATAATGACTGAGAATGGTTACTAAGGAGAAATGAAGCTATAATCCCACCCTTTCCTCATTAAAGACATTCATATACAGAATCCCAATTTCCTGTGGTTTGATTTATAATTTCCCAACTTGATGATAGGATAAAAACAATATGCATTCAGTAGAAAGCATATTCAAATCTTGAGCAGTGAACTTTTCCTGAGGTAGCAGAATGTGGAGGGATCATCTGCTGTGGTGAAAAAGTTATATGCATTCTTTAAAATCCACATTTTGAATTTTGAATGTTTCTTGAGTTAGCAGAATAGGACAGGATATCCTCTGTTGGTGCTGAGCAGCTGCAGGTCCTAATTGACCACAAGGTCTCAAGGGAAAACCACCAATATGGCACACGGGGTACCCTGTTGCTAACCTGTGAAGTATAGGAAGTTAGGTGCAGCAGATGTATTTCTGACTTCATATTTTCACCTAACAAAGGGTTCATTGGAACCTAACTGTGTCATAAGTTGAAAAGCATCTGTAATTAGACTCACCTTTCTAGATCAGCCTTTGTGGATGTGATCTGGATCAATTAAGATTGCTTTTAGCACTATCAACACAATCCTGACTGGGGCCCATGCAAGGAGAGGCTTCTTTTTTCCAAGTCATGGGAAGTCTGTTGCTAGGTGACTCATAGCAGGTACAGTGGCCCTGTAATGTTGTCACCGATCTCCTTGTTCTTGTCCTTTTCTGCTCTGCCAGCTTTAGTACATGCAATCTTTATGCTTCATAAGTGACAACATCCCTAGGAATCACATTCATGCCCCAGACAGGAAGAAGGGCAAGATATACTTTAGTTTGATTCTTCATATAAGAAAACAGTGGACTTTCTAGAAGCCACACCTAATGTACTTCTGTTTACATTTTTGTAGCTAGAAGGGGTGACATGTTGGCTAAGATGATGTCTTAGTTACCTTTCTTGTTGCTGAGACAGACTAACCAACTCTCAAAGTTAATGGAGGAAAGGTTTATTTCTGTTCAATGTTTGTAGAGATTTCAGTCCATAGTTAGCTGGCTCCAAGGCAAGGAGGCATGCCAGAAGGGTGTCAAGGAAGAAAAACAGCTCATGGCATAGCAGGGCAGGCAGAAGCAGCAGCAGTGGCCCAGTGGCAGCAGCAGCAATTTCTTGCTGCGGTAGCAGCAATTTCTTTCTGCCCCTTTATATTCTATCCAGGCTAGAAGCCTATTGATTAGTGCCATCCACACCCAGGGTCAATTATCCTTAATCCCATCCTCACACCCTTAGTTCCAGCATCATACTTGTAATTCTAGTGTCACATACCCCAGATACAGCCCTCTTTGTAAAAATCTCACCTATGAGGGAGATTTGAATGATGAGGCTTTAGGGAGACATCCAGATACAGCTGTAATAGATGGGTTACATGTCCTCAGCCACCTAACTGCAACCTTGGAAGACTCAGCTATTTAGTTGGTACATGGCTACTTATAATAGCATGTTTTCTCGGTGGAAAAACTATCCACATATAATACTATGCCACAGAAAATGCTCTGAAAACTTGAAATCAAATCTCTGCTCTATCAGTGGCCAGCCCTGGGACCAGGGGTTGAAATCTTCACATGTCTTAGCCTTTATATTCCAGAAATATTGAATTTGTTGTAATATTTTCAACTGCCCTGTAGTTGTAATATTTTCTTTTTTACTTATTTTTGTACTTCCTGGATAGAATTTTGATTATACTGGTTCTTGTGATCTGGTGGAACTTTATGTGAACAAGTGAGTTAAGGGTCTTACTTGAATATGTTAGAGTTTCAAAAACTATACAGGTTAAAATGAATAACTGAGATGGCACAGAATCAGGATCCATTTTAAGAAAAAATTTAGACGTTAATAAAAATATTTTTAGGGGTCTGTGGGAGGTAGAAATAATGGCCAACCGAAGATTTACATGTTCTAATTCCTGGAATGTACAAATATGTTACTTGAAATAAGGACATTTCCAGTGTACTTTACAGCGATGGCCAATTACTCTGGATTATGTCATCAGGCTCAATGTAAGGAGAAAACACCTAGAAGGTGAAGGAAAGGAGAAGAAGAGGTCGGAGTTGTGCCATGTGCAAAGGACTTGGTCCTCTGCTGGCTGACTCTGAAGGTGAAGGAGGAGGCCACTAGCCAAGGTTATGCCAGCCTCTCGGGACTGGAAAAAGGGAGGAAATGATTTGCCCCAAAATTCACAGGGAAGGACAAGGCTCTGATGATATCTTGGTTTTAGTTCAGTGAGACATGCCTCGAGCTTCTCCACTTCCATGCTGTGAGACAATAAATCTGCATGGCTTTAAACTCAGTGAGAGTCCTTTGTGCTGGCAACAACCAGAGATTCATGAGGACTCCCTCTTCCTTATCTCCTTTCCCCTCTGTTCCTCAAGGATGGACACCAAAGACTAGAAAAAACACTCCTTTCAAAGACATGATTTATATGCCCTAGTCCCACTGAAGCATTTTTGTTCCCTAATGAAGACTTGAGAAGCAGTTCCATTTCAAAAGCTAGTTTTGATAGGTAGAAAGCACCTGCTAATCATTTCAGGTTGCAGAGCCTTCAGATCCAGAGCAGATCACAGCAGAATGTGATGTTACCTGGAGAGTGAATGAGGGACAGCACACGGAGCTCTGATTTGCCACCGCTGACGAAGGCTCAGTGTTCACCCTCTTCTCCAGCCCTTTCCTTTGCTTAGTTGTGTTTCAAGAGCTTCCTGCAGTGTTCTATAAAAGCACAGGCAGAATTCCACCTGGTCAGATTCATGGTGTAAGAACCTCAGGAACTGTCCCAAGGGTTTCTGCCAGAGCCACTGAGACAGGGATGGGGCTATGTGAAGACCCCTGTGCAGTGGGGCCTTCAGGATGCTGTGTCTCCCATCAGTCTCCAACCCCTTTGCATCTCAGGCCAGAAGATGCTTGCTCCTCCCAACAGACCGGGTCCTACTGCCTTAAAGTGCTAGGAATCAATACCTCCCAGCCCTTGGCCGGGGGCCCTCAATAGATTCCCTCACTATCTGTGCACCACACACTCTGGAGCCTGGATTCGTTGTTCTTTGGCTTCTGCATCCAGACAGGCCCTACCTTTCCTACTAGTCAGTACTTCGAAAGGAGAAATTCATGTTCATGGAAAAAAGCCAATGAATACAAGAGGGGAATGACCAGGAAGTAGCCTCATTAAACTTTTTTAAAAACTATTCTTTTTTTTTTTTTTTTTTTTTTTTTGAGATAAGGTCTCGCTTTGTAGCTCAGGCTGGCCTGAGCTCATTATGTAGCCCAGGCAAGCCTCGAACTCAGCAATCCTCTTGCCTCTGCCTCCTGAGTTCTGGGATGACAGGCGTGAGCCACCATGCCCAGCACTGTAGAATGTGGTACTGATTGCTGGTGGGTGTGAGTTACCACACCCGGTATTGTTGTAGGTGGTCACCAGGGACCTTGCGCTTGCTAGGCAGGTGCTGGAGCCACTGAGCTAAATCTCTGGCCCTAAAAAACTATTCTTAATAATGCTGTTATGAATAGTCATATATAAAACTTTGTATGAGTATATGTTTCCTTTTTTATTGTAAGTACATGTTTGTGATACATGGTGAATATATTCAGGGTAGGGAATTAATATAAACACATATGATATCTTAATCTATTTCCTTCCCCTACTCCAGATTGTTTTCTCTCTACAATGTCTATTTGTCTGTTTCTATCTTTTATTTTTCTCTTTAAAGTGCCTATACTTTAGTTTTCTCAAATAAGAGAAACCGTTTGATAGAGTATTTAACTTTCTGGGTCTGATTTATTTCATTTAGCATTGTGGTCTCGGAATGTATCCATTTGCTTACAAATGGTTCAAGTTTATCCTTCTTTATGGCTGTGTAGTAGTACCCCATTGTGTCTGCATGCCATATTTTCTTTATCCACTCATCTGTTAAATGAGCATATAGGCCTTTTCCAAGAATTAGCCACTGTGAGTCATCTGCTACAAGCATGGATATGTATGTGTCGCTGTAAGATGATGCCTTTAACCTTCTCCAGAGGGAGGGATCATTTGGAGATTTTTGTTAAGATCATTTTACATATAATTATGTCTATCTGTGTGTGTGCCCCTTTCTTTATATAAAAGGCAGCCTGTCAAACTTCTGGTGCTTTTTTAAAATTTGAAAAATGCCTTTCCATATCAATATGTTATTTCTAATTGTTTTTGCATTATCGTTTATCAGCCAAGATTGAAGACAAGAAGAGGTGTGAGATGACCCATAGCTTAATACCAGCTCATTTGGCTTTGGACCTTAGAAGTCTTATTATTATTATTATTATTATTTTACCATCTTTTAGCAGAGCCCAGTGCCATTATCACCCAGCCTAGCTGATTTGAGCAGATATAACTTGGTGGGCACTTCCTACAAGCAAGATGTAACAGTGATGCTGCTTGCTGGAATATTTGGGGCTTTGGCTTCATAGTACAAACTCACCATGAACATTCGTGTACTCAGAAGTTAAGATTATTAGTTTTGCCGGGCGTGGTGGCTCACGCCTGTAATCCCAGCACTCGGGAGGCAGAGGCAGGAGGATTGCTGAGTTCGAGGCTTGCCTGGGCTACATAGTGAGCTCAGGGCCAGCCTGAACTACAAAGCGAGACCCTGTCTCAAAAAAAAAAAAAGGATTATTAGTTTTACTTTGGTGGTGGGGATTGAACTCAGACCCTCTCACACACTTTCAAGTACTCTGCCACTGAGCCCCACCCCACCCCGTGATTTAATTATTATTTAATATTAACTCTGCCTCGTTCTTCTCATAATTATAGCTGTCCCCATGCTTTAGCAATGAGAATGTTTTTAGTAGAGGAAGAGTCTCCTGTAAAAAGGAGCAAGAACCCATGCGTGTTTGAGTCAGTCCCCCAAAAAGCATGTCTGAGCAAATCTGGAGAAAAGGAAAAGTTATTTGGGGAAGTCTTTCAAACTCATCATTCTGTGGGCCACTTTTTTTGTGGTTTCCTCCCAGTAATACTTTAAAAGTTCTTTCATCCTACTATAAACCCACCCTTTTATAATGTCTACATTAAGGGCACCGTACACCAAATTCCCTCCAGAAGAAGTGATGTCGGGGGGCCTGTGTCTTCTGCACGGAACACCCTGAGGTCTCTCGCTCTGATCTGATTTCCAAGTTGTTCCAGATGTCTATCTGCAGCAATGGTCCTTTTAATTAATTGTTGAGACGGGGCAGTCTGCTCACACAAATTATTTTCTGCTCAGAACACGTGGACTGTGGCAGGTAACTTGCGTGGCAGACGCTGTTAATCCTCAGCAGGCACAAACAGCAGGCCCGGGGCCTTCTGAACTCCCAGCTCCCCTGCATTTGGTATGATTGTCTCCTCAATATCTTTTAATAGTTTTCTAGTTTTAAAAATGATTAAAGGGCAGATGATGCCCCCCCCCCCACTTCTTAGCAGTGGACTTCTCATTGAGTCAAAGAACCTAGGGAGACTCTTTGGACAATTATAAATGAGAAAAATGAAGGCTACCATAACCTTCAAAGAATTCAGGCTTTTTCCAAGACCAAATTAAAAGGCTGTGACTTAAATGCATAAGTGTATAGGGGGTCATTACTCTACATTCTCAGAAGGATGGATATTTGGTTGGTCCGAATTCATTCTGAGTATATATACAGCAAGTATCATAAAATCAAGCCCTTTATTACAGAGAGTCTATTAAAAGGGGGTTATTTTAGGTAGGTGGGTTTTTCTCTGTTGGAGGAAAGGCCTCTGGAAATAATTTCATGGTCTAAATCAATGCCCTAACTAGTCCAACTCTGTGTTTGAGATCAGGGCCTGGGGTGGAGGGAATAGTAGGCTTTTACGATGTGCTTCTTTGTACAATTACCAGCCATTTCAGGAAATTCCTTTCCGACTTCAGATAACAGCTACTTTGTGCCCTGCAGGACTGGGACGACCCTCTTATAATTGTGTTCAAGCTCGGGTGGTTCAGCCTGCCTTTCGTCAGACACCAGGGAGATTCATTAAACCTTCTTTCTCACTGAGCCCCGGGCCACATGGAATGTTCATTTGGAAGTTTCAGTCAAAGGCTCATAGAGCTCTGCTACCCTGCACAAAGTTGTCCTGTATTTGGTCAACTGACTGTTGAATAATTGGCACAGCTTTCGATGCCAACGTAAAAGAACCAGTGAAGGCAAAGAGTGCAGCACCCGAGAATCAGGAAGGACTCACTGCATGTGGAATGGGGGGGGGGGTCTGTGTGCATTTATTGAGGGGCAGGGGAGAACCCCTCCAGCACAGGGTTGTGGTTCGGGACTGAGACTCTGAACCCAGCTATATCATGCTGTGCACTAGTGCGCGACCTCAGAGAAGCCAGTTATACTCACACTTCAGTTGTAAGATCTTAATAACAATACCTACCGCAAATGGCTGTTGTAAGCTAGAAAATGGAGTTACAAATGTGAAAGCCCATTCACAGAGCAAGCCCTCAATAAATTGGAGTTATTTATGTACCGCTCACCCATGTGGCAGATACTACTGGTGCCTACCCAACACCTTCCCTTCCGTCTTCAGGACGCACAGCCTGGCTTCCAGCTGTCAGCATCTGCACCTCTTTGCTGACAGCTTCCCCTGGCTGTGGAGCAGCAGGCTGGAAGAGCTAGGGAAGAACCAGTTCTAGAAGCAGCTTTCAGGCAAAAAGTGGTTGGTTTGTAAATATCCCAGCTCTCCTGTTTTGGACCGGGACAACTCTGAGTCTGGTGTCCTGATGTTCCCGGTGGGTCTGAACTCCTTTCACCCACAGAATGAATGGTGTTTATGATCTTTGATTTTACCAGCTGCTCTTCCTTCCTTTTCTCCCTTCCCTATGGGATTTTCCACTTTCTACTCCCAAATCAATAAATAGCTCCTCGCACTCGAAAGCTTCCTTGTTGTCTGTTCTGGGGAAACTTACCTTAAAACAATCTCTTGACCAAAGGGAAGGAATTTTCCTTAGGAATGTCAGACTGAGATATGTGGATCTTATTCCTGACACTATTAGGAGGAATCTTTCTGCAAGCAAGATAAGGGAGACCTTTTAACCGAGTCCTACATGGTATTTTTCTTAATCAGTACAGTGGGTTTGAAGACCACCTGTTCAGAAACTGCCGTGATAAAAAGATTAAATGTTCCCATAGATTGCATCTGGAACAGGAATTCCAGAGATTCTGCTTGCCTTTCTTCGCCTTTCTCCAACAGGAGATTGTGTTGTTATCTAGACTTCATCTTAGAAGGTTGTGTGAAAACATCAAAACTCTCTCTTTAAACATAAATCTTTGTCTTTTGAAGAAAAATGAGAACAATAATATCTATAAACATTGGAGGTTCTATCTCTTGGCTTGTCTTGAACTGGACAAGTTTCTTAGTTCTGAAATAGAAGAAATATTTAATGAAAGGTTCGGAGCTGGCAATTATTTGAGGAACATTTATTATGACTGGGTGGCAAGTATTTGAGCTTGTGCCTTGGCAACAAGATCAGTAAGGCCTCTCCATGCCTGACTGAGGAAAGACATAGGTAAAACACAGCTACGTTATATAAAAGGTATTTACAAAGCTCTCCTTAGCCTTTGAAAATATTATAGTGTTTAATCAGCAATATCCTCAATAACTTTCTGTGGCATGGACTGCTCAGAGTCATAGTTTTAAAGCATTTTTTGCTGTATTTTATCACAGAGTGCTCATATTAAAAGACAGGTACGGAACGACCTGTGGTTTACCATTCCTCATGGATTCCTTTTTTTAGAAGTGTGTCTGCAGAAACAAACTCATTGGGATTTTTACATGAGTATTGTTCCAGTTTTTCTATTCCACTCAACTGTGATGAAAGTACAATAAGTAAACACCCTGTCAAAGAGTATGCGTGCGCATACCTTGCTTAATATTGTGTAAATATTATATGTAAATAACAATATGTAGTATTATTTCTTGGAGATTGTTTTGGTTAATAATTCCCAAGTCCTGGGAAGCAGACATTACCGAGGGAAATGCGTATATGTGTTCCTTCATTACTTCAACAAATATTTATTGAATCCCTACAGGTGCCAGGTAGAGCGAGGCATCAGTGTACAATGCTGATCATAAGACAGGTACGGAGTCCTGCTCCACAGGGAAGAAAACAGAGTGTAATTGTTTGATCACACAAATGAGTGTTACAAGAAAGAACGTGCACGCTTGTGAGGTGTGATCATGTACTCTGAGGAGTAGCAGTACAGTTCCATGAATCCACCTAGCAGTATGTCTGCCCCGGAGCCAGTGGTCAAGCTGAGATACGGAGAGCAGTGTTGACTAGGACAAATGGGTTGGCTTGGCCTTCGGGGTGGGGGGCAGATGGGAACACTGCTTCTGCAGGGGGAACAGCAGGTGCAAAAAGACCTGGAGCTGGAGAAGACAGCGTACATGAGGGCGTGAAGGAATGCCATGAAAAGACAGAACAAGAGAAAGTGCGACTAGCGGAAGCTGGAGCGAGAGGTGGACACCATGTTGGGAAGCCTCTATGGGACATTTAAGGAGAGCTGTATTTACCCTGTCCTTCCCCGGAAGCCAATCAAGAACGCATGGAATCGTCTTTGCATTTTGCAAAGTACACGACCAAACCAGGCCAAAACAAAAACCCCCTCAAAAACCAAGAAAAGACAAAACTGAGTCTGGCATCTGGAAGACTAGCAAAAATAAGGGTAAGGACAAATAATAATTAGTAGGCCATTGTAGAGTCCAGGGAAAAGATGGCGTTTCCTTGAACTAGAGAGAGAAAGTGACTAGATTCCAGGAATATATAGAATGTCATTCACATACGATCAGGAAGAAGATCATGTTTGCTCATCGGTAAAATTATTTTGAAAAGTCTTCGAATTATTCACAGGGAGAATTTAAGGAGGTACTAGAACAAAATTATGAAGACCAAGATGTGACCTTTTATTGGCATATCATTTGTTCTTTCCAAATTTTTTAAGAAATGAAATGTTCAGACTGTGTTTGGATGTGCCAGGGCAGTTTCTCACTCTTTTACATTATCTACTTAAGCTCATATAAATCAATCAAAAATGTATAAAAGGTATTTTTCTCTCTACCATAAATTGAGAATTATCTTATTGTGTTTCTTATAACTCTGAAATAGCTACATGAAGGTAAATTGTGAAATTAGCCAATACGGTGTTACTTTGTAATTTATTAAAATGAAGGCATATTGATTATCTAGAATCTTGATTTCAGTGTGATATCTTCATGTGTATTTAATATGCCTTGATCATATCCAACCCTTCATTATCCTCCTGACTCTCTTCCCCAATCAGCTTTGTAATAGTCTCTCGTGTTACTTTCATGTCATTTTTGTTTCCCTAGAGTTCAAATATGAGAGCAAATATGCTATGCTTGTCTTTCTGAGTCTGGCTTATTTTATTTTTTAATTTTTAGTTTTTATTTTTTTGAGACAGGGCCTCACCCTGTAGTTCCGGCTGGCCCTGAGCTCATTATGTAGCCCAGGCAAGCCTTGAACTCAGCAATCCTCCTGCCTCTGCCTCCTGAGTGCTGAGATTACAGGAGTGAGCCACCATGCCCGGTATTGTTGTATGTGGTTATCGGGATCAAACCAGGGACCTTGCGCTTGCTAAACAGGTGCCGGAACCACTGAGCTGAATCTCCGGCCCTGGCTTATTTTATTTAACATGGTATTCTCTAGTTCCAACCATTTTCCTGCAAGTGACACGATTTTCATTAAACTTGAATAATGGAGAATTGGCATCTGATCCTGGCAGTGATAATGGTGAATATACTTAAGAAGTTATCTACTTTTATGTTATTGTGTGTGTGCTCTATTCACTTCTTTTTTAATTCTGTGGCTCTACCTAGATAATTTCTTTCTTTCTTTCTTTCTTTTTTTTTTTTTGAGGGGATATTGAGATAAGTTCTCACTACTGAGCCAGTTAGTAGTTCAGGCTGATGTAGAATTTATTATTTAGTCCAGGCTGGCCTTAAACTCATGGAAATCTTCCTGCTTCAGCCTCCTGAATGCTTAATTACAGGTCTATTCTACCATGCCCTTCAATATCTGAACAATTTCTTTCACTTACAAGGTTTTGAATATTCTAGCTAACAGAGATTTATACTGTTCACAGTTTTCCGTACTAGCAGTAAATAAAATACATAAAAACAAAAACCTATGTCTTCATAAGGCTTAAGTATGTGAATTATTTCCAAGTACTGTGTAATTTAGACCTCTCTTTAGAGATTGAGATTCACGCATTTACGTTTAACCAGTCCTTGGGTCCCTCAGACTCTAAGTATCTTAAATCAGACTCCCATTCCTTTCATTGTAGACAGACCAGCTCTCCTGAAATCAGTCTGCCCAACTATCTGTGCATGTGTCCATCTATCCGTCCATTTAGTTGCCCAATCTAGAGACTCTGGAACTGTTACCAGATTGGGGATTTTGTCCAGGTTTTTTGTTTGTTTGTTTGTTTGTTTTGCCTTTTTGAGACAGGATTTCCCTATGTAGTTCAGGCTGGCCTTGAACTCACTATGTAGTCCGAGTTGACCTTGAGCTTGTCATGATCCTCGTATCTCAGCCTCCTGAGTGTTGGGATTATAGGTGGCTTATAGCACCACACATGACTCCTGTCCAGGCTCTTTTTTTTTTTTTTTTTTTGAGACAGGGTCTC
>PVIC010014797.1:0-35924 GCA_004025085.1 Thryonomys swinderianus
ATGTCATCATTAAACTGTTTAATATTTTGATATTTTTATCACTGGCTAAGAAATGAAATTTATTCATGGTTGATTAGAACTTTGTTTCTTTGACAAAACCAAGAACTATATAAATGTTATGGCTTTCCATATGGATATCCCAGTGTTTTAATTGGCAATGACTGCACATTTATAAATTGTAATGTTCAGCAATCTGTTATAATGTATGTTTAAACTTAATTTTATTTTCTTTAAATCCCATGGTTTTAATGTACTAACACCAGGCGAGCTCAGTTGTAGGAGACTGCAAAAAATAAGAGACTAGGCCACATTTCATTATTTGCTTGAATTTTATATCAAATAATAGGCAACTTGAACAACAGTGAGGATTTACTTTAAATGTAGCATTTAACAATTGTTCACACCATAATATATAAAAACCATTAGGACATGTACCAGGGATCGAACCCCTGACCTTGCATTTTTGAGGTGGGTGCCAGAACTGCTGATCTAAGTCCTTGGCCCATGCTCAGTTTTGTATGCCAAGAATGGAGCGGCGCTTCTCAACAGACCACCTGCAAAAAGAGTCAATCACAAAATCCAAAAAGGAAACAATAGCTAGTCTTGGGGAAACTGCTTAGCTGCCAATAAACATACTTATCTTAAATAAAAATAAAAGCAAATATCTTCAAATAAACATAGCCATTACTAATGTTTCTATGATAGATTTTTTATAGTATATACACAGTATTTCCATAGCACAAAGGGATTCAAAACATACTCTATTATTTTCACTGTTAATGTTCCTGGAATGGAAGTCAGACCTTCACATATTTACTTTGAGTGTAGTTTTTAGTTCAAATTTTATGTCCAAATCTTTTAAAACAGTTTACTAATCTTTTAAAATACGTTTTCTCTTCATCTGTTGCTCTTATCATTACTTCTCTCTTTGTTCCTATTTTGGCTGTATGTGCAGCAACATTTTCCTAATTAGAACTTTTTTTTTTTTTTTTTTTTTGAGACAGGGTCTCGCTTTGTAGTTCAGGCTGGCCCTGAGCTCACTATGTCGCCCAGGCAAGCCTCGAACTCAGCAATCCTCCTGCCTCTGCCTCCTGGGTGCTGGGATTAGAGGCGTGAGCCACCACGCCCGGCTAATTAGAACTTTTTTTTTAAAAAGTGGGTTTTCTGAGGCTTTGGTTCACTGTGAAAGGATGCAAAAGTTCTGGGTGAATACTGCAGTTTGAATCCAAAAGGAGATAAGATCAGAAGTATGAAATGGCTATCACAGTCTGCAAGCCTTACATGTCCAGGCGAGGTTTGCATTTTAGAACCGTATAATTACTTATAGAGCACAAATGCGAAGTTGAGAATAAAATCATTTCCTCGGGAGCATTGTTATGGATCATGATCTAGCTTAGTTACTAACACTTAAGAATAACAAGAGAACAAAATAAAAATACATCATTGAAAAATGTGCTGACCAGTAGCTCGCCTCGGGGCCCTTGTCTTTTAATCTACTTTGTATACATTTGATTACTTCCTTAAAATTTTACAGCTCCCACCCTGCTACAGTGGTATTTTTTTTTAATAAAAATAGTCAGATGGCACTGCCTGTTAGAAAATTAGATTTAATTTCCCTTTGTGAGTAATTAGCTGTTAGCATCTCAGCTCTCCTTATGCATATAGTTAACTTTTCTAATTAAATATAAATTTGTTGGTGTTGGTGATGATTCCACCAGCTTTGTCAACAGGTATTACACTTCTTTTTCATGATGAACTTAAGTGAAATAAGGTATTTGTTATAATTTATCAAGAGATTTTGCATGCAAATAGAAAACCGACAGGAATAATTGTAGTTTCGAACGGTAAGCTTTCATTGTTTAGGAAAGCATTTCACTTCTAGATTTCAATTTCCAATAAGCATGAAGACCTGGGAATTGAAATCAGGGCAGGAAAAATCTGGATATGAACAGCACCTGGCTATTCAGTTCCTGCCTGTGTGTCCGGGTTCATCTTAAACTTGGTTTACATCAAAGTGATTCAGCGCCGGTGGGATTCATCGCCAATCATTCTGGGCTAGTACTGATGTATCCACAAGACTAGCAAAGAACTGTTTTAGAGGTGAGAAATCCACGCATGTGCTTAATTAGCAACATATAATTTAAAAAAATAATCAAAACTTTGACTGAAATTATATAGTTAGTTTATGAGGAGGCATAATCTTTTCAATAGGAAATTAAGTACTATTTATTTATGAATTAAATACACACTCACTTTTACTAGAAGCAGTTCACTTTGGGTACTACGGCCTCCTTCATGACCTGAAAGAAATATATACAATGTGGCTGCTATATTTTACGCTGGAAAAGCTGTAAGTAAAGGAACAACTCTAAAATAATTGCTCATTGAAATATTGTCAATCTTATAATATGCAAGTATATATTTTAGAAAATAAGAAAAAATTATTTCTGTCCTAAACAATAGTCTGGGGTGGAGAATAATAATTACAACAAACTCAAGTAGACTGTTTCTTCTTTTTGTGGTTGCTGGTTTTTTTGTTTGTTTGTTTGTTTTTTGAGATGGGGTCACATTTTGTATTTCGTGCTTGCCCTGAGCTCACTATGTAGCCCAGGCAAACCTCAAATTCGGCAACCCTCTTGCCTCTGCCTCCTGAGTGCTGGGATCACAGGTGTGAGCCATGATGCCTGACATTGTTTCCTCTTTTTTATATGTACTGCCAGGGCAAGCACCATTCCCTCCTTAAGTAATTATAAATCTTATAAAAACTTTTCCAAAAAAATCACAAATTTGTCAGCAAAATGTAAAAGTAGTTGTACAAAAAAGTATATTTTATAAACAATAATCCCTCTTGCAGAATTTCTAGCTTTTCTTGAAGCACAGTTTTGCTTTTCATAAGCAAGAGAATAAGTATATAGTTTATTTAGAAAAAGGAGATAAAGGCATCTAAATCTGAAAAAGCTTATTACTATAAATTCATATACATTATTTTTCCTTAACTTCCCAAAATATTTTGTCCAGTATTAACTTGTCATTTATATTACTATCTTATTTATTAATATTATCATATCACCAAAAGCTTAGGTTTGTACCAAACAGGTCTCTTCTCAATACAAGCAATGTCCAATATCAGTATGATCTCATAAGAAAGAGATCCAGACTTATAGATGAGTTAAATGTTTTAACTATATGTTAATTTTTATGCCCATGACAATCTAAATATAAGAAAACAAGGACATGTATTTACTTGCAATATGAAATTTCTCATGACGTATAATACATCTCATGAATATTCACTTAAGGGGTATAAATTCACTTAACATTCATAGTAACACGTCATAATTAGTAAATGAAATCTGCTTTGCTAGAATACACATTCTAAAGTCACATATAAATAGTTTGGGATATTCAGACATAACTCCTTTTCATTCTGCCAGATAATACGAGCTGTTTCTGTGAAATTGGGTGTGTAAAATGCATTACAGATAAGTTATACTTGGTGAAATGTATTATTTCTTTCAAACAGAACTATAAACTGACAAATTACAGAATTTCAGTTTTATAAATTTAAAGTTCACCTCCCTGGGTATAGGGTATAACACATCTGTGGTAAGACAACATAAACATGATTCTGTATTTTTCTATTACAAATATAAATACTGATGATTGAGATTTATTATATCAGCTTTATAATAAATAAAGTACTTGGAATAATTTATGTAGCATATTTCTGAACTGGAAGAATTTGGCTTCTCATCATAATGAATTAATAACTTGAATTTCTGTGAGATATTTATTTCTCATGATAAAAAGCCCTTGGTGAAGTAAAAAAAGATACAGATATCTCATTGTTCTTACTTCACTTCCACAAATAAAGGAAAGGGTCACGAAGGTCAGTGGTGGTGCTTACTGAAGTCAAAGCCCTTTCAGGAGTAATTGCCAGGATGCGGCCCAGTCATTTAAACAATGTAACTGTTTCAATCTACTTTTCTTAGTCATTTACTGACAATGCTCATATTCTCCGAAGGCCAGTTACAGGAATGAGGCACTGGACAGCCATGAATTTTAATCTATTTTTAAGACTGTCTCATGATGCGTTCCCACATCCTTTATAAATAATATGAAGAGTCATTGAAAGTGAGTGTTAAAATTGTTATCCTCCATCATTTTTCCATATTGATTGAACAACATTAGACACTTACCCTCTCTACCTAAAATGACCTCTACATTTACAAGTAGTTACTGAATGTTCACGAAGTACCAGAATTTTTGAAATGTCTAAGTATGTCAAGTAATAGTTTTGACTTAGCAGGACTTATAATACTGAATGGGTCTGTAATATATTTGTAAAACTATTGAATGGTAGAAGCCTGTAAACAGAAAAGTGATTGGAATCATGAATGCCATGTTGCTCAATTCAATTTAGACAGGCAATAGTCTTCATGCTGAAAACAGGACATACGTAAAGTTCAAGTTAATTTCATTTATTAAAGACAAATACAGGGGCAGATGCATTACAGAGTATGGCACAAGCTTTCTAGAAGTTTTGGGGAAGGAGCAATTAATTCAAGAGAGCAGGTTTTACCTGGACACGTGGGTTACCCAGCAAATAAGTGTCTGGTTGGAGACTGATGGAGTGGGGAAGCACAAGTTTCATGGGGGTGAAAGAGTCATGGAAAGCAGTCTGGAAAACTTGTCTCCCTTTTTTTCTTTTCAGGGGTACGGAGAGTTTGTCTTTGTGAAGTGTGTTTGGGGAAATTGTCTTGGATCAGCAGGTGGACAGTATTTCCATAGTAACTAAAGGAGAAAGGAAGAGATAACTCTTCAAGTCCTTCTCTCTCTCTCTCTCTCTCTCTCTCTCTCTCTCTCTCTCTCCTCTCTCTCCACATACAGAGTCATGACCAAATTAATTCAAAAGGCAAATGAAATTTTGGATTGGCTTTGGTGCTTAATAAGATTTATCAGAGCCTATTTATTTTACCAGCTACTCTTGTGGCACATATATTAGAATATTTAATAGTGGTTGGGCTTTAGGTTGTTGTCACAAGAGCTTCTTGTCACTTTCTGAGCGTGTACCTCACTCAGCTGCTGCTTCACCTCGTTCTCTGCTGGCCTCAAACCAGGAATAGTAATTCTAACTGCGTTCATTACCTTCTACCCTGTGCCGGGATCTGTACCAACTGCACTTCATGGATCAGCTTGTTTATATTTAGTTCGATTCTAAGTTGTTTATTTTACAAATGAGTGCAATGCTTCCCAGAGAGGATAGTGACTGATTTTCTGTCACGCTATGTCAGAAGTTAGTGGAGGATGATTCTGTAGTTTATGTTCTCTTGCAGTGACTGTGGCAGTGATGTAAAGTTTGATTGACTAAGTACAGAACGGATAAGGATAAAGCCTTAGGAAGTTGTGCTGTTAGAGTTTACCTTTGTGCAGCATCAAGTCCTATATATATGAATGAGCGCTCTAAAATGGTGAATGGAATCTTTGCAAAATAACATTAGAGAAGAACTATTGATATAGGAATCTAGAAACCAGTTATTAGAGATGTTCGCACAACCTTTCTCCACATCAACACCAATGCATGATCACATGTTAGACTTTACTTTTACCAATGATTGTTTTGCTTTTAACATTTTAAAATCTAGCGCAATACTTTCTAATCAAGACCATCAATATTATTAAGCACAAGTTTCACTCTTTTGTGTAGTTTATAATTTGGTACAATATGTGAGACTTTTAAAATAATTTTCTCCAGGTCACCTTAGTCTAACTTCGTACTTGGTGTGATGGTCACCATGATCTAAGTCCCTCCTCAGAATGAATCAGCTCTCTCTCATTAATGGATTCAAAATTACAGCCCTAATTTCATTTTTCTTTATTCCTTATCCAACTCATAAACTTATTTAACTCAGTACTGGGACAATTTCCTACTTTTCTGCTTCCACAGTCCCTCTGTTTCTGGGTTCAACTGGCCCTTTGCCTCTACTCACTAGGCCTTCCCATGATTAAGTGAATTTAGCATGTGAGAGGAGGTACAGTGGCTTCCCTGAAGACATAGGTAGGTTTTTAAAGTTTACAGTCTTGTGGTAGCACTGGAGCATTGGGAGATAATGTAGCTTCTCTTTCAGATGAAATTTTGAGTACAGAAACTCTCATATTACTGAGAACTTCCTTTTGAAAGAAGATAACTTGAACAAATACCACATAGAGGCTAAAAATTGATTCACTAGCAATTTCTTAATCTTTTTGTTATGGAAGGAAGAGAATTTTATAGAATCATCGATTCCGAAATCACTTCCTGTGTGTCCTTTGTATATAGATTTTACATTCTCCAACTATTTATTTAAGGCAGATTTTATTACCTTTATATTTTCAATGTGGTAGTAGATACTCAGAGGTTTAATTTTAAGGCTATTTTTTATATAATAGAATAGAATCTCAAGATTAATTCGTCTAGTCCAATACCTTGTTGGCTCCTCCACTATATTTTATCAACTAAGAGTGAAACTTATGTATTTTTGGAATTTGTTTAGAAAAGCCTGGCTTGACAAATTTAGCAGGTATTAATTTACCAGTGTTTAATGGTAACACACTGATAACATTTTTAAATGATAAAAGTTAAAAATGCTAGTTAGGGTTTAAGGAGGATATCAGTTTGAAAATTCTCATATAAATGAGTATAATGTGGTTGTACAACCTCTTTAAACTTTTTGAAATCTGAGACACAGTAATACCTCCATTTATGTGAACTACACAAACCATAGTAGTTAATATTACTTAACTATTTACATTATGATATCATATTTTTTTTTTTGAGACAGGGTCTGACATTATAGTTCAGGCTGGCCCTGAGCTCACCATGCAGCCCAGGCAAGCCTTGAACTGAGCAATCCTCCTGCCTCTGCCTGCCGAGTGCTGGGACCACAGGCGTGAGCCACCATGCCTGGCACTGTGGTATGTGGTATTGATTGCTGGTGGGTGTGAGTCACCACGCCCAGCATTGTATGTGGTTACAGGGATCAAACTCAGGACCTCGGTCATGTGAGGCAGGCGTGGGAACCACTGAGCAAAATCTCCAGCCCTATCATAATTTATTTTTAAGTTAAAAATTTATTGACTGAATAGATATAGTATTGTGATTTTAGGCCTCAAAATAACTTTCATTTTCTATTTAAACTTCTGTCACATATTAATTCTTATGAAGGTAAATTATAATAAGATAAGTTATTAGTGATGACCTTTCAGGAAGGTTAGAATATATCTCATAAAAGTATTCTTTAACTTTAGGAAATTAATAGTTACTTAAGATTTGTGTTTTATATGAAGTTTATACTTCATGCTATTGACTAGCTTTACATGATCATTTTTTAAAAATAACTTACTTACGCCACTACCTGTTCTTGTATTATTTTCTTCCTTTGAAGAATGTAAAAATATAGAACTCATAAGGCTAAATTCATGCTTATCTAAATTTTGGGTAGCATGACATGGTTAGGAAAATTATTTATGATCGTAGTTAACACTGTTCCAAATCAGAACCTCTGTGAACAGATAAGCAAAGTGACATGATATAATAATGCTCCTTCATTGCCACAAGGAACTATTTATTTTCAGAATGAAACTCTAGAATGACTATAAATAGCACACAGTCAGTCCAATCATGAGTTGGCTGCATGTAGTGAATTAAATAGCATTTCAGCTATGTGAAGTCCTTTTTAAGAAAGCTGCATAATTCTATATGATTATTAAGCAATAACTGTGTCAAAGAAAACTTGGGAAGTCACGGTATAGATATTCACTCCTCTGGTCTGCATTCTAACAGGGGATCGTTTTCAGTTTCAATTTTTCATTGAGTGAAGTATTGGGTGTGAGTGAGGAAGATCTGGACAGGGTAACTCTAAATTGTGCCTGATAGGACAGAACAGAGCAAAAAAAAAAATCAGGAGTTGGAGAAGATGTCTTGGGACATGTAGGTGAAGAAGTTTTGAAAGATGTGGAACTTTAAGAAGAGTGAGATACTGAGCATGGTATCTTGAGTTTTATTGTAGTTAGTTTCACATACTTTCTGGCCTGATGTAGCTAGGAAAATGTGAGTCTAATTTTTCAGGATTTAAGCTGTAAGGACGTGTGTGTGTGTGTGTGTGTGTGCATGCGCACATGCACACATACCTATGGATGTGCATATAACTACATATTAAATTCTAAAGAAGAGCACAGGATGCCTATGCACAATATAGCATTTGGTTTAAAATGAAAACCTAAGAAGCTGGGCATGGTGGCTCACGCCTGTAATCCCAGCACTCGGGAGGCAGAGGCAGGAGGATTGCTGAGTTCGAGGCTTGCCTGGGCTACATAGTAAGCTCAGGGCCAGCCTGGACTACAAAGCGAGACCCTATCTCAAAAAAAAAAATGAAAACATAAGAAGATTATTTAATAAAACAAGTAAAAAATTATATTTATATATGTATATATACTTCTGTTCATATATAAATTTATAAATGTCATATTCTAAAATAAGCCCTTATCTTTAATTTTTCATTTAATGACAAAGTTTACAATCGCTGTGACTTTAATTATTTGGACTCTTTGAAAAAGGTAACACTACTGTGTTCGAAAATTATACATTGATTTCAGATATTTCAGCCAGACTATCACACTTATTTATTCCATGTTTGTATTTTTCTCCTGTGTTGTAAATGGAGGTCACAGAAATAGCACACACAATTTCAAAAGTAACATTAAATCTCTCACTTCAAAACATTTTCTAAATTCTTTTTTTTTTTTTTTTTTGAGACAGGGTCTCGCTTTGTAGTTCAGGCTGGCCCTGAGCTCACTATGTAGCCCAGGCAAGCCTCGAACTCAGCAATCCTCCTGTCTCTGCCTCCCGAGTGCTGGGATTACAGGTGTGAGCCACCATGCCCGGCGCATTTTCTAAATTCTTAAAGAGTAGTATAAGCACTATTTACATTATGAAAAGTTCTTGTGAAATTTTAGTGTATATTAGTATCAAACCAATTACATTTCTTTTTTCTTTTTTTGAGATAGGGTCTTGCTTTGTAGTTCAGGCTGGCCCTGAGCTCACTAGGAAGTTATAGTGAGTCACCATGCCCAGCATTGCATGTGGTTACCGGGATCAAACTCAGGATCTTGTGCTTGCAAGGAGCTAAATCTCCAGCCCTCAATTACATTCCTTAAACATAACACAAACACCCTTACATTTAAGTTTAGGTATAATTACACATGAAACAAGACAAAATTTATATATTTAGCTGTCATATTACTTTCTTTAAATCGATAAATTAAACTGTATACCTTCTACCACTCAGCAGACTGTACATTAGCCTTGAAATCACTGAGTTTACACATAGACACTTAGAGGTGCCCCGTGTTTGTGTGATTCTGAAATCTCTGACTAAGAACACGGTCTTATTTGTCCCATGACGTTGTGTATCTGCCTGAAAGTAATCGAAATTAGTAAACCTCGATGATAGATCAGCTTGGCGAGTGTTTTCCTTACTTGGTTTACTTGTGTATCTTCAGGACAAGTGACTTTTCCACTATTAATTTTGTTATATACCGGCATATCATGTAACAGTGCAAGTGAAAGTCTTACACAAGAGTGTTTGCCTTGTTGCTCTTATGCTTACATTATGCTTCAAAAACTGAGTGTGTGTTAGCTTTCAGTATGATAGGTATCGTAGCACCTTGGTATTTAGGCATCTAACATGAAGTTCAGAGCCAGCCTTGAAGTTATGTGACCAATGGTGATCAGCAATTTTACTCAAGTTATAGTTGAATTTGAGTCCCTTTTGAATGGAGGTTTTGTTGGCAAAGACATTGCTCAAGGCCTTGACCATCTGTCTAGGAAATCCATCAGAGCTGTTTTTGTTATTTTTCCCTTCTAGGGGAAGTGTTTTATTCTGATTTTGTCAAGGTTAGTTAAGGAAATAGAAGTTACAACATACATTTTAGCAGAAAATGTTTTAATAGAATGAAGAGTGCACAGACGAGTTCAAAGGACACCATGGGCACAGTTTCCTAGGATCCTGGAGAGACATTCAGAGCCCTTGTATGTGACCCTCAAGGGAGCATTCATTGTGTCACTGTCAGAGAGTCAAAGAGGCCAGAACCACCATGAGAGTAATTTAGTTCAAAAGCACAAGATCATAAGTATGATAAAGCATGCTATCCCTACCTCTACAGTTAAAGGCCATGAAACCCATTTTTTTATGTTAGCAGAGTGTAGCAGTAATAATTTCAACTATCCAATACTCTAACTGATGAAAGATATCCATCATTATCAATGAGTCGGTACCAGCCTTATCCGGTGGCTTTGGTTTTGGGGCATATGTCTAATTGTCAAAATCTACTGGCATTCATAACTCTAACTATGGAGAACTCTAGAGAATATTGATTTCCAACCTCACAAGTACAGAAAAACACAATAGAAAGAGAGAGAAATGGATGCAAATGTCATTTCCCTATATAGTACCAAGATACGGGAATTATATTTAAGAAAATGAAGATTGTATAAAGGCCATTCCACATAAATCTGAAGGATAATTTACTCTCTTAGTTGTGAGTTGTACTTTAATCCTATTTAAAGAAAAAGCAAAGACGAGGAAGAAGTGGGGTTTTCACTTCTTCTTCACTGTGTCAAGGCCAAGTCTGCATATTAAATCTCAATCTTTCAGGTGAAAGACCTCAGCAGTATGGTTTTCACATTCCGGGCAAGATCAAGATACTTTGTGCTTAAAAAAAAAAAATCCTACATAGATTCACATGTTAGCTAATCGTATAGGTTTATGCTTGTTAGATATGATGTACATATACATAATTTGTCAGTTCACCATTTCTTTACAAATAGTGATGTCATTAATTCAGGCGTGGTGGAATCGACTTGGAGGACAGCTCCGAGGTGAAGCACTTGCTTAGAATGTGTTGGGACCTAGATTCAATCCTCAGCACCCCAAATAAAGCAAAATAAAACAAAACAAAGCAGAAAGCAAGGAATAATATTGTCGTGAGAGTGATCTATGCTCAGAAATAGCGTATCTGAAAATCTCTGCCCCCAAGGCAGTTTATTTAATAATATTGATCAGTGAATGACTCTGGTACCCGTGCACATCTGATATCTTTTCTAGAAAAAAAAAGAATCACTGAGCATTTTCCAGTCAAGACCGTCCTCACGCCATGAGACTGAAGCGCAGGCTTTATCCAGCGTGGGGTCCTGCTCGCCACTGCCTTTCCAGCGCCTCCTAGTAATGCGCCCTGACACAAAGCCCCCTGCAAGTGATCTGCCTGAAAAATAACAGAAGACGAGGCAGATGGAAATGCGTTTCGGTTCTGTTTTATTTGCACACAAAAGTGCCCAAAACCCACAGTGTCCGCCGCCTGATTTCTCGAGCACACTCTTCGGCCGTCAATCAAAGAATCGAAGACACAGGAACGTCGAGGCCGTCGGGGCGCGCAGTTCTCCGGCGGACGCGCCTTGTCCCTCCATGAAGGAGCTGCGCGCCTCGTCCCAATGCGCAGCGAGACGTCTAATGGCTTTTTCGCAACCTTGGATTGTTCCCTGGGCCCTGGCCACCTACACTGAGGAATAAGGGACAAAATTGAAGAAGCTTTTTAGCTTTTATAGCTTATTGATTTTTACATCTTCTGATGTATTAGAGCAATTTTTCAAACGTATCCTCCTTACCTTGATATCTTGAGTGTGGAGAGAGGATTTCACATTTGTTAGTTCTGCTTTGGTTAAAAAAAAAAGTGTGCGTGCGTGTGCATGCACACGTATATATTCTTTTTCTCAGTGTAATGTCAGAGTTGTAAATATATTGGCATAAAAACCATTCTCAGAGAAAAATTCAAACATTGTGCAAAATATTATTTAAAAAATAAAATAAAACAGCCAAAGAGGAGTATTCACATTCCTACTCAGTAAGAAGGATGATTTTGAAAAATACAGCTTTTGGGCAGATTTAGCTCAGTGATTCCACCGCCTGCCTTGCAAGCCCAAGGGCCCTGGTTGGATCTTGGTAACCACATACAGTGATATGATATTGGGCGTGGTGACTCACACCCACCAGCAATCAGTACTACACCCCACAATGCTGGGCGTGGCAGCTCACACCTGTCATCCCAGCACTTGGGAGGCAGAGGCAGGAGGATTCTGAGTTCGAGGCTTGCCTGTGCTGCATAGTGAGCTCAGGGCCAGCCTGAACTACAAAGTGAGACCCTGTCTCAAAAAAACCAATATATATATATATATATATATATATATGTATATATGGCTCTGGACTGTAGTTCCATTTCTAAATCTTCAATCCTTTTCAAATGGAAAAGTTCTGTTGTAATGGAAATGAGTGATAAATACATTTTATTAGCTCTGATATGCATGACTGCATCAGAGGAAGAAATGCTGCAGAAACTTTTTTCCCAGGGGAGTAGTTTTTCTTGGAGCTCAGACACTGAGACAAGGTGTGAAATGTTTCATGGTAAATGCTTTTTTATGCTTTTCATTTTAGTAATAGCAGCAAGAGCAAATTATCTTTTTATAACCTAATTTTACTGTTTGATACATAACAATTAATGGTGTATATTTTTGGTGGGGGGTTAGGGGTGCTTAGGGAAAAGGGGAAAAAAATGAGAATTATGTCATACACTGGTACAGATTCCCCATATTGAGTATGATCGTGATATGTATGCACAATGTGCCAATAAAGAAACGGAACAAGAAAAAAATTAAATATCTTATTTTTATACTCAGGTATTTCGGTCAAATATTTTAAACTTTGAAATGATTTAAAATCAAATGCAACAAGCCTCCTGTTTCTAAGGGAACAATGCATTGTCTTTAGAATGTGCCTGTGTGCACACGTACATGCATGTGTGCGTGTGTGTGTGTGTGTGTGTGTGTGTACAGAGGATATGAAGGATGTAGAGCTTTAAATTGCATGACATTGTTTTCACAAACATTTCTTTTAACACAGTGTGGCACTTGCTGTCCTCCGGGCTTCAGTACCAGTGGCCTGTTTCACATCCTTCCTTAGTTTTTGAAGGTAGTGAGAGTTTTGTGTATTGGAAAAACAACCACAAAGGGCTACCATGGCTCCTGCTGCACAGCGGAGAATAAAGACGATCCAACAGCCCCTGTGCGAGCAACTCGTCAGAGAGTGTCGGGGTCCCGCTGGTCTCAGGACCCTTAGGCAAAGGCCGAGCACTGATGAAATCCCGGTCCCCTGAGCCTGGCGATGCGGGCTTCAGTTTTCTGCCTGGGAAGTTGGTCGCGATAAATAAGTTGAGGAAAAGGATGTTCGGAGTTGGCAGAAGCAGACTTTCCAACACACCGATCGAGAGCAACACGGCCTTGAGTGCACAGGGACCACAGGACCTCTGCAGGACAGGACCTCACAGGACCTCAGTCCCCGGATGCACACCTGCCGAGCGCACACGGTTGTATAAACTCAGGTTTTGCAAGTACGCTTCAGCTTGCACCGTCGCAGATGGAGTCTGTAAACTGTCTCCGTCTCCGTCATATCGCCTACTGCCCCCCCCACCCCAGGATGTTTCTGCCCCATCACAGGATCCCTACGGTGTGGTGCAGGGCGCAGAGTAGACAGGGTGGTCCAGGCGATGTGTTAATCCGATCTCTGCAAGACAGGAGTATCACCGGTGAACTGTGGCGTCCTAGGCAAACTGAGGCCGACGGTCAGTCTCACGGATTACCTTTCCACGTTACCTGCTAGGAGAGCCTGAGGACGTCGGCATTCTTAGGCTTGAATTAAATAATTGAGCGAAATTTTACCTGAGGGATCGATCTCCTGCTAGGACGCACTGAAACAGGAAGAGCTTACAGTCAAAGAGCTGCCGCTGATCTTCTTCTAATGAGAATTAGAAGGGGAAAAAAAAACTGCCTTTAATAACGCTAAATTTACAGCTGTGAGAATTAAATGAGATCAAAGATTTTTAAAATATTTTATAAACTGCACAACCTTAAAAGATATTTTGTGGTCTCAAATTTCTTAGCGATTTTAAGGATTATCAACTTCCTCAAAGGTGATTAAGGACTCACAGAAATAAATTAGCAGGAGAGAAGAAAACTGTGAATTGGTTAAAGTATTTTTCCATCATTAAAATATGCCTTCACGGACTAGTTCATAGTTGTCACCTATGAGGTGGTTATTTTTCATGAAGGATCAGCATAGTGAAGTCTTAGTGTGTGGAAACAATACAGGCTAAGACGTGGCTAAAAATCCCAAGTTTCGGAGCAGGAGAGGGGAAGTCATGGTAAAGGAAAGATTTGGATGTATATTTTATTTATTTATTTATTCTTTTGAGACAGGGTCTCGCTTTGTAGTTCAGGCTGGCTCTGAGCTCACTATGTAGTCCAGGCAAGCCTCAAACTCAGCAATCCTCCTGCCCCTGCCTCCCAAGTGCTGGGATGACAGGCGTGAGCCACCATGCCTGGCGGGATGGATATTTTAATGAGGAAGAAATTAATTTGAATTCATGTTCTGGGAAGACTGAGCACTGAAATCCTTGCTCAAGATTGCCTCTTGTTTGTACACAATATTATTAAGATGAGCCAGAGGAGGGCTGTGCGGTCTGAACAAAGCTCACATGTTCCTACAAACCCTATAATACATGACGAAAAGGTGCTTACCAGACAGTGAGCTAGATTTCATTAGAGCCAGTATCACTGTTCCTGTATGTTATGTTATGCATCTTACTTGTTCAATTGTAAATGTCTGCTTCTTCTTAAAGTGCACCGTAAAGGCATCTGATGTTGTTAAAATATTGATAAGAATGTTCAAATGTTCAAAATTTTTTTCCTGTCGTGATAAAACTAACTTTTGTTTCAAGTAGAATTTAAGAGATGGATAATGAAAGATGAGTCCATGCATGATTGTTCATATGCACACCAGTGGGCAGAGGAGGGAAGACAACGGTAGTTTACTGGATTCTAGGTGTTAATGACAGACATGAGAAGGTCCCTCGTTACGTATGTCCAGGTGTCACTGAACCCAGAGACAGACAGTCACCGTGTGGAGACAGACAAGGGCGTCCCAATTTTGGCTGTGTTCAAAGCAGTTTAAGAAATCAACAAAGCAGAATCACAGGTAGGGTCAGGAAGACTTGAATCAACTTAGGAAAATGGGTGAGTACTTCTCTTGGGGAATTTTCCCTTAACCTCCGAAGCTAGAAGTCAGCCTGCGGTGTGAAAAGCAAGGTGGGCGTCCTAGCCCATGAGACACTTCAGGGTCCCAATCATAGGGAGCTACTGCAGGTGAGCGGTTGGAGTCAGGAAACGAGCTCAGATGTAGCGGGAGAGAGCAGAGAGGTGAACAGGACTCCATTCGCAAAGGCCTCTCTCTCATGCCAGTAGTTCACAGCCACAGGTGTAGACGTTCAAGCTACTTTGGAGATATTTGCAAACGCATGACCTTTGGAGTGTCTGAGTTGAGGTGGCGGCTGGCCTGTAAAGGCCTGGGACAGGGACGCTCATTATCCTGCTGTGTGAAGTTCTATCTCCTGCAGTGCAGAATGTCTTCATCGAAATGGCCACAAAAACACCAGCACCCTGTTCCTTTTCAAGAAGGGATGTGGGAGCTTTAATTCATCATAAGGGCTTTGTCCTAAAGACATTGAAAATTTAGGACATTGTCCTAAAGACACTGAAAACAAAATGTTATGCAGGGAAATGAAATAATCTGATTTAATATCTGCACTGCCTTGTAGTTACATGGGAAGAAGAGAGCAAACACCACGGGGAATATTATTTTATTCATTTGGAGGGAAATGCTTATATTCATAACAAAAATAACATTGTTTCCTCTAACAAAATGGAACTACAATTCTCTTCTGCCTCGCAATGTGAATGTGCAGCCTAATGAAAGGGAGAAAAAAAGAAAAAATTAAATCGTGGGCCATTGTTTTACTTCCTAGTTTTTTTTAAAATTTACTCATCAACCCCCCCTCAACACATATCAAATAGTAAATTAGATAATTTCAACTTCTGCCTCTTTGCAAAATAAAAAAGGGCTGGTAATTCTGTACAAGTCTCAGAGGCTAAATTACAGATTTTATTAGCCTACTAAAAGCTAACATTAGCGCTAAATTTTTAATCAAATTATGCATTACAGTTTAACCTTACGACTCATTAACGTTCCAGATTGAGAACAGGCTCGGATGAGGCACACAGCTCGGAAGCAGGAGCCTCCACCAAACAGACCATCTCTGCCTCCGCTGGAGAGTTCACAGTACCCGATTTTCTACATGCAGATACTGTTTCCTACACGCTGAATTGGGACTAATCTCCCTTTCCTCTGTCTTCTGGCCCCACACCCAGGCCTTTCAGTCTCTGATTTTACGTCAGTCTCTGTTCACTGCTAGAACCAAGCACCTCTTATCTAGCCACGGTGAAACAGCAGCACATTCACATTCTCTTAGATTTCCTGCTTTGTAAGCAGTATAAGCAGTAATTATAAAGTTCTCAACCTGGGAGTGATACATATCAACTGTGCCATTTGCTAAAGCAGAAAGTGATTATAAGATCATAAAAATATATCGTCATAAAATCAAATATTTTTACAACAAGAGGTGGAAAAATCACTTTTATATATTGCAAACATAAATATTTAAGACAATTAAGTACCAAAAAATAGTCAAATGGATCATACATCCTCTCTCAGGACAATTAGGATAGAACACTAACCATGGTTACCATGTGTGGTTGGATAAAGAACACAGACTTTTAGCATCTACTGACTTTTCTTTAGAATAAAGAAATCCAGAATATTTCAGGACAATTACTCAGTTTTGATTAAAGAAAATACATAGTTTGTACATGTGATATCTCTGAAGGTCCAGTCTCCTGATTTAAGCCAAATGTTACTCCAGTAAACAGAATGAAAAAAAAATAGGAGGAAAATCACAAGTGGAAGCAATGATATCTTAACTTTGAATTCACTACTTTTTCCTGTGAATGGATCTTTGTTCAGCCACAAGCTGAACTTCATTGAAAGCAGCAAAAATATTGTTGATTAACAGAGAGATGCCAAAGATGCATCCTCATGTTCATACTTTTTCTCATGGGTGTTTACAGTAAGTTCTAGAAAAATCTTTTTCACATAAGATGTGAAGCAAATGGAATCACAGTCTTATGCAAAGAACCAGGCAGATAAAAGTTAATGTTGACTTGGTGTTGCTTTGTCCAAGGACCTTTCCAAATACTGGCATTTTGAAAGAGCATTATATATCAACTGAACCTACACAACATGCAAGACAGTTAGCAAATAGAATAACAAATTCTATGATCTATCTATTCTATGATCTCTCTATTCTATGATATTCCATGAAGATCATTTTGTTTTCCTATTTGAATCTCTACTGGTATATTATATATACACATCACAATTAGGCTCAATACTGAGAATTTATACCAGGGGGAAAATGAGAATGAAGATCATTTTTAAAGATATATCAAAAAGCTGTGAATAATGTCTCAATAATCAAGCTAATAACATCACATTTCTTTATATTTGTTGCATGAAAGACATTCCTTTTTGAAATTGTTTTCAAGTTTATATATATATATGTATATTCATTATGATTTTGAGTTTGCATTTTTCTTAAAGATTTGATAAAATGATAAGGGTAAGATAATATATAATAACTCTTGGCAAAGTGGGTAGTTCAACGTATGGACAAATGATTTGATCAAAGATACCATAAAAGGAAGATGTCAACTCATTTTTAAAAGCGTACACATACATGTAGTTATATGTAAAATTGCTACAATTTAATTTATAAAAGCTGAAAAAATAGAAACTAGTTGAACAACTGATCTATGTATATTATGTTCCTTATACTGCTTGTTAAAAATTATTATTTTAAAGCTTGGTAACCAGGTGATAAAGTACATTCACAGGTGATTTTTTTATGTCGTATAATTAACTTTTGTTTTAATCTCATCTTGTATCTGAATCTCAGGGCTTTGCAATTGTTCAATTTATGTTGCTCATTGATTAAAGTATTTTAAGTATACAGAAAACTCATTATAGTGGTATTCATAGAAACAGATTTTAATCTGTGCAAGTTTGAAACTTGTTTATTTGTAATTTTAATCATACTAGAATTTATAAGCAATGGTTATAAATTATTTATAAGCCTTATATATGTATCCACTTATTCATCTACTTTTATTTTGTGGTTCTGGAGATCAGACTTATAGCCCTATGTACACTAGACAAGCTTTTTTTTGATTGAATATGATTGATAACTGAGCGACATATCCAACCCTATAAAATTTATTTTTAAAGACTTCCTAAAGAAACTCTGTCCCCAAAACAAAGAAATATGATCTAAAAATTTTCACTGAAATTTTAATAATTAGATCCTAAGGCAACTATCAGTGTCAAAACCTTCCTTTAAGCTTCAATTCCCACCAAGATTCCTCATTATAATTTATTTCAATTAAAATGTGCATTGAACCACCTTCTATATGTTCTACACTATTTTGTGTATTAGGAATGTAACACTTTACATGGTGAAAAATTGTTCTCTGGTGAAGTAGGAAAGTGCATTTCTTATGTATGAAGAGAAGTATTGTGCTAGGTAAATTAATGATCACTATGACATAGGGTACTCATTGACCGCTATTAAAATGATGAAGGCAGATATGGAGTACTGCAGATGGGAAAACAATTACAATTTCATGTAAAAGTGCACTGAAAATATTATTGAGGCATTATGTTTAAGAAAAACAGTGTACCGCAGAGTGACTCATCATCCAAATATATTAGAAAGACCCTTCCAAACATACAAAAAGTCAATAAAATATTCTGAATTTAGGGTGCATTTGCATGTTCATGGGATTTCAAATGATGTACATGAGTTAATTTGGGGTTGACAGACTTTGGCAGGAAGCCCTGGAGAAAGAGCGGAAGTGAAAAAATGACTATGCATAATGGGATAAAAGACAAGCTAGGATGAGAGATATTTTGTAGCGGAGAGTGTAAGCACCAAGAGACACGATACCGACATGAGAAGAAAGACCAGAGTTAGTACATTATTGCACCATTGCTACGTTGTAGGCAAGTTACCACAGGCTTGAAATATTCACTTGTTACTTTATAATGTTTAATTTAGGTTGTTACACATTGTGGGATTGATTCTCCATCCTATTCTCTCAAGGTACCGCTCATGCTCTGCTTGGAGAAAAATCCACTTCCAAACTCACTGAGATTCTTGGCAAAAGTAAATTTCTATGGTTATGAGACTGACATCTTTGTGTTTGTGTTGGCTATTAGTGGAGCTCTGTTCTCTGCTGCGAGAAGCTGCCTACATTCCTTCAAGTGTAGCCTCCTTGATTATCCGAGCCTGACATGGAAACTATCTCTCAGGTCAAATCCCTCTTGTGGATCTGTCTTATGGTGAGAGGAGAAGCACTTTTAAGGGCTGACCTAATTAGTCAGACCTGTGTATCATTGTTATCTTGACTAATTTGAACTGATTTGGACCTTAATCATATCTGCAAAGTCCTCTCAAAAATATCACTCTGTGTTATTGTTTAAGTAACTGGGAGAAAATTCATACTCACTGTGATCTGGGAATCTTGAAAGTTAACTTCTAAATTTGCCCACCAGATCCAGAATGACATTATTTGACTATGTTGTAACTCTGGTTGCTGAAGTAAAACTGATATATTTTTCAGTGCTAAGGAAGAAATAATGCCAAAAAGAAATAACCTAACACCATTTTCCTGGACAGGAGTGAGGAAACATAAAAAAAAGGGAAAGAATAGAGTTGGCACAAGTACTTAAAATTGTTTTGAAAATATAAATGGCAAAAAGACTTCTTTGCTTATGCCTTAGTGTGAGAGGAATAGGGTTGTTGTGGCAAAACTTAATGTTTTCGTCCTGACCAAGTAAAAGATAAAATCTGTTAACTTAAATTAGGTTGAGGAACTGCGGTGAAATACCAGCCTGTACTACAAGGTCAAGGACTCAGTTATGAACAGGACCAAATAAGTTATCTATTGGATGCTGAAGTATAAGGTTATATCCAACAGAAATATATATATATATATATATATATATATATATATATATGTGTGTGTGTGTGTGTGTGTGTGTGTGTGTGTGTGTGTGTGTGTATGTTCAGGGGAATAGAGTACCTTCAAAATACAAATCTGAGAGTCTTCAAAGTAGATGGGGATTTTTTTAGTTGAAACTTTCTTATTCTAATAAGTATTCCTCAAGCACCTTTTGATTGAGTGTAATTGATAAAATCATATATATTTAAAGTGTACATAATGTTTTGAGATACTTATACATTATGAAATAATTACTACAATCAAGCAAATTAACATATCCATCACCTCACAGAGTTATAGCAGTTCTTAATTTCCTCTGAATTTTACAATACCACAAATCAGAAAATACTTTTAAACTACAAAAAAAAGTGTTCAGCTTGTCACTCTCAGAGACACTGAAATAACACATCGCCCCAGGCAGAATGGCTATTATTAAGAATACCAAAAAATAAGTGGGGGCGAGGGTTCAGGAAACAAAGAACCTCTCTTTATTGTTGGTGGGAATATAAACTAATACAATAAAAGACCAACGATAGGACTATCAGACAATCTAGCTATACCTCTCTCAGTATACATCTGGAAGAATTACATAGTCTCCATTCTATAGGATACCTGCAGCAAATCAGTCACCAAGCCACAGAACTAGCTGAGGTGATCTGAAGAGAAGAATGAATGAATCCATGGCAGGATAGATGCACAAAAGAGCATTATCCATCTGGAAAGAGAATGAAGCTTCCAATTGTAGAAAAATCCAAGGAAGTTGAGATAATCGTGTTAAGTAAAAATAAGCTACATAAGGGCTAGGGATTTAGCTCAAGTGGTACAGCACCTAGCTTGGAAGCAGAATGGCCCAAGTTCATTCCCCGGTGCCGCAAAATAAATAACAAACAAACAAACAAATAAATAATAATTTTAAAAATAGATAGATATATTAAAAAATGAGCCATATGTAACTGAGCATGCAAGCCCGCCTGTAATCTTTGGACTGAGAAACAGAGACAGGTGGCTCACCATAAATTCCAAGCCAACCTCAGCTACATGGCAAGACCTTGTCTCAAAATAACAAACATACAAAAAAATCCAGATTCATAAAGATAAATATCACATCTAAAAATATGAAAGTAGGAGAAAAACTATTATAAGAAAAGAGGAAAGAAATAAAGGATGGAAGATAAAGTTGGAGATGAAGAAAAATACAAATATTAATTCTTTAAATCAGTAGTAAATTTGACGACATAGAATTATGGAGGTGAAAAGGTGCCCAATTTAGTCTGTTGAGAGAAACTATAGGTTGGAGGATAAAATGCACGTCATTGCTAGTTTTTTTTTTTTCAAAAATGCATTAGTATAAAGCTATATCAGGAAATGATCGAGAATAGTTTTTAAAGATAGAGATGCGATTTCCAGCACTGCGTTCACTTCTCCCTTGTGACATTTTGCATTTCCTTCTTTTTAGACTTTGGGCCCCATGATACCAATGTCCATGGACCACATTCCAGGGCCTTCAGTTAAATTTGCATGCAGAAGAAAAGGAAAAATATCAATGGCTGGAAAAGGAAAGTTTAGGGTCATAGTCTTCTTATGTGTTCTTGCCTTTTCCGGGTTCCGGTTGTAGCTGACTCTTTTTGACACGGCTTTCATCATGCGGCACCAGTTCGGCAGTGGCCCTAGTCTAGTAGCAGAAAAACGCTGAAAAACAATTGTAGGGCTAAAGAAGAAATTTCTCTGATATAAATATTATTGCTATGGCTAAATAAGAAAGATATCATTACATAGTAATTATTTCACTCAGACATAAATTATTGTAAATTCAGATAGTATAAATTTGTAGCAAAATGACTATGAAGTGCTAAGTGTTTAATGTTGTTCTCTTGATTTAATATAATTTGATTGAAAGTTAATATAATTTAAAATGTAATAATAGCCATATTTTGCCATCAGTTTGCAAAATCCCCGTAATTTTAACAGTCAGCTTTGTCAATCAGTATAAGCTGGCTCCAGAAAGCCACTGACCAATTCTCTAACTCCTACATCTACAGATGACGTGAGCACAATTCCCTTTCATGCCTGTGAGGCCTTTTTGCTGTTGTATCTGTATGGTTTGTCACCCATTAGTGGGTCCAAGGTTCTACCAGTGTAGTGAGTTTTTAAAATATCTCCAGTCAATACTCCGAGAGTGTCTGCCATGACTCTGATGAAGCCAAAGGCAGTATATAAACAATAACAACAAAAATGTATTTCACAGATTGAGCACTGGGACAGTTCAGTGATTCTTACAGAACTGAATAAGGTTCATTGGAATGTGTTTGGAAGCATAAAATATCACATTGTAAAAAATCAAAGAAAAGTCAGTTGAGCATTGTGACTCATGCCTGTAATTCCAGCACTAGGGAGGCAGAGGCAGAATTTCTGAGTTCGAGGCTTGCCTGGGCTACATAGTGAGCTCAGAGCCAGCCTGAACTGCAAAGCGAGACACTGTCTCAAAAATAAATAAATAAATAAATAAATAAATAAATAAATAAATAAATAAATAAATGAGTCAATGAAAATGTTTCTGGAAGAGGCCCTGAAGGAACAGAGACGAAAGGTCACACGACAGGTTATACAACTACACATTGACATAAAAACAGGTGATTGGGACAATTCAGAGACACTAATGGTGAAGATACACTTAAAACTTTCAAATAATGGGCTGGAAGGTGTGAAGGACACGTATGCCAAAAGTGGATGTAGGAAGGTGTTTACAAGATGTTTAAAATAGTCTCAATCTAGAAGTAAAGCGAAAGGAGAAAATACGTGGCACGTGAATATTCAGCAGTGAAATGGGAGCAGGAGAGAATGTTACCTAAATGGAATTGCAGCAGGCGAAGCGGTACTCAGAAGGGTCAGGTCGCAAGGAGAGGAAGAACAAAATAAACATCATCATCATCAACAACAACAACAACAACAACAACAAAACACCAGACATACATTTGGTTGAAATGATCAGAAAGTATCCTATGGGAGAGCGCCAGTTGGAAAGGGGTCAAGGTAGCCTTTCCCAGGCCGGTGACCGTCCTGAGAAGCGGTTCATAGAGCTCTCACAGGTGCTTAGAAGTCAGAGCCTGGGTGGTTTGCGCCCGGAGGAACCAGCAGCCTGGAGATAAAGAGACGCGATGGCTCAGCGCCTAGAGTCCTTCGGGCAGATGACTGGACAGCGCTGAAGGGTAAAAGAAGGTTGAGCTGGCCGTGGTGATGACAAACTTCTCCTCCATATTTACCCGCTTCTCAGAGACTGCTCAGCAAAAGTTTGGAGTCCCGTTTGGCGTGCCGGATGTTGCCCCGGCAGGCTGCTCAGCCCGTTCGCCAAAGCGAGATTATTTTGAGCAGAGTCGTAACCACCCTAAATGGACTTGCAACCTTAACAGGTACTTTTCTTTTCGAAACACAAAATAGACCAACATATTTTTAATAAATTGAGTTTGTTGGTACATTTTAGGAAGACGTTATGATCACATTCGTCATCGAGGATTTGTACCTGTACACGAGGAGTATCTTGCTCAGAGACTGCTCTGATATCATTTTTCTAGTGTGGGAAAATGAAGGCATAAATGAGGTCCAGGATGTACTACGGGTACCGTGAAATAGGAAGAAAAAAGGGAACGGGGAACCGGGCAGGGGCAGGGTACAGCAAGTAAGGCCAAGAAAAATTTGGTGGTGAAAAGGAAAAAATGGAAACCGAGCCCTAAAAGATATTAATCTATGCTTCTTTTATGTCTTTGAGATTCCGAATTGTTTCATTGGAACATAATTGCCCGAAGACTCAGCATTTTACCATCAGCACACGAGGTGTTCCTACCCATGTAGATTAAGGCTGGAAAAGACGGATCGTGTGGGGGTTTGTGGAATTTCCACTGTGTCTTCCCACTGGAAACATTTTAATATCACTTTTAAAGATTCAGATTAACTTGATTGCTGTAATACTTGCACATTTTGCTCACTGCCCTCTCCACACATTGCCGAGCGTGCCCTGCGAGGGTACGTTTTGAGAAACGCTAACACGATGGTGACCTGTTCAGCTAAAACTTTCCAACCTACTAGTAGATCATTTTGTAGAAACTATTTCAACTACCAGAACTCATTGCAAAAGAGTAGAGCTTCTTAGCCAGTTACCCAGAGTGCATTCTGTCCTCTTCCTAAACATCTCAAGTCACTTCCAATGTGTCTACGTAAGAAGACTTACACAGAAGTTTCCCTCAAAGTCTGAAACAGCTAGCTCTGGATATTTTTAACAAGTGCATTTTTCCTGTTTTGGCTAAGTTATTCCAAGTGTCTATGAACTTCAGTCACACATTACTTTATTGACATAGGATAGTGTGAACCCACATGTCATTATATGAGTTTGGTAATTGTTACAGATATTCTGTGCTTCTTATTTTCAAGGCTTCCACATGGCATGAGAAAAGGTCCACTGAACTTGTTTTGTATCCTGCAGATATAAACTTCTTCCCATTAACACAAAGGTAAAATTGTAGTTAATCTTACGGAAAATTTAGATAATGTTTTTCATATCCTCTTTCCCTTATTTTTTAGTTAATTAAGTATGAACTGTACTCTCTTAAATCCTGAGTGTATTGTTAGAATTAAAAATGAGATAAAATGAGGGATATACTTGCTGCTGACTTCTTAATAAAGTGATTATCATTAACAGGTTTTGAGATCTATTATAGGTATTTATCTTTAATTAATTCTGTTAATTAGTTTGACATCTATGGTTGGATGAAGCCTCTGAATGGTATTTTTAATTCTTTTGGCATATTACACTGACTTGGGGAGTGTAGTAGTGCTTTTTTTCGTTAGTATTACCTCAGGAGGAATAAAGAAATAATGTGCATCTTTAGGAAATGAAACTCATGAATAGAGTAATTGGTGTGTTTGCAGAATGTTTTCATTATTTCACTCAGGAGGACTGTCTGATAGGATCGGTGGTACAGAGGTTAATCCATATTTTATGGCTTTACCATGGACAGGATCGCGTGCAGCCCCGGGATACACTGTCTACTGACTTGGCACTAGTGGAAGCCACTTGGCCTGAAATATGGGTTCTGTCCAGCCCTGAAGGTGTGAAACCATCCAGGGTTCTAAAAAGGAGTAAGAATAATGTTGCTCCCAAGCCCTAATTTCACACATCATCACTCAAAACATCTTCAATGTTTGCAACCTATTTTCAATTACATTTACCAGCACTCAGTACTGATTCAGGCCATGTTTTGTTGTTGTTGCTGCTGCTGTTTCTGTTTTGTTTTAATTACTGTCATTGGTATTATGGCACAATTAACATTTTTATTATTCTTTTTACTCTGTCAACTTCGGTAAAGCTAGAGCGAGTCACCGGCAGGTACTTTTTCTCTTATGCCTCTGAAATTTTCCCCCTTTTTCATGTGGACTGAATGGCCATTTGTCCCAGTTTCTCACCTTTAAGTTAAGCATTTCTCATGTAATGAATTTTGAAAAATTCCTAAGATATTTTAAAGCATGTAGTGCATGAACATAATAGTTTGTTAATGGCATGCAAATTGCTGCAGAAAGCTCAATTGACTTCTCTAGCATTTGAGCTCATCCATTTATTAATTGACTTCTGTCTGCCATCTATGGCCCATGCATTCTTAATTCAATTGGCTCCCTGATCATTGTCAAAGAACCAAAGGGTAAGCTTGAATGCATGGGCTTTTTATGTATCGGGATCTGGCTCACCGTCCGTCCTGAACGCAGCTTTCTCCTGGTATGTCAGCGGTTGTGTAAGGTCCTAACCCAGCTCTGTGGCTGCAGCTAGACTGCTTCGATAGTGCCCACCTATGAGGTGCAGTGTGGCTCCCCATTTGTGCTCACTCCTGCTACGTTCCTGCAGGACTGCAGGGACCCTGGACTCTAGGGGGTGCCTGTTTCCGGCACTGAGAAGTCATTCTCAAAAATGAGGGACGGTGAATTCCTAAACACTTATGTTCCTGCACTTCATTAATCTCTGGTTTGCTGTCGTTTTTGTGTTACTACCCATTGAAAGTGAAAGCACTGAGTCTTTATTCAGCTATTTCCAGTTCTATGAATAGAACAAAGAGAAAGATGAACCCAATGTTATCAGTATCATCTCTTTAATAATGTGGTTCAACCATGGTGAACCTATGACACATGTGTCACTGTGTTTTCCTTTTAAAACAAAAGATTTTTTTTCCCTAATACCTCAGAATTCAGGTTTAATTAAATTGTTGGCACCTTGTAACAAGTGGGTTTTGGGTTTTCCTTTGGGCGCTCAGTCTCTAAAAGGCTAAAAAGGATGAATAAAAGCTCTGAGAAAGGAACTTGAGTGTTTTGTTTGTACTCATAGCTAAGTCCATCATAGTGGAAGTTTTAGATTTCCATTGATCTTCCAAAAACAATATAAAACTCTGGTCCTATAAATACATAATTTATTAACTGATATTGATCATACATTATTTTCAATAAAATAGTAACATATTTTTCTTGAATTTTATGATCTAGAGGATAAATACTTGTTTCAATCATTATTTTGATTGCTGGAATAAAATGATCAAGCTGTAACATAGCTAATAAATGTGTTTTAACACATGAAAATCACTTGATTAAATGAAATTAAAATATTCAGGTTTGGCATTCCACCAGAAGTCAACACTATTCTTAGGTGAAAACATTTCAATAATTCGCCAATAAGTAATGTTTACTGAACATCAGTTACCTTTTCCTTTGCTGTCTACATTTTCCCTTCTATATAGCCAACATAACACTATAACAAATCTATACCTTATGCTTGCATGCCAAATTATTCCTTAAACAAATGTGGAAAAATCTTCTTTAATTTCAGCATCATTGGATCAAAAGTATGTCTATAGGTTGCATAAAACAAAGAGTTCACTTTAGGTAAAGCATTCATACTCTCTTGGGTAGATGTAAGCTTCAAGCAACTAGGTATGTCCCTTTTTGTTTTTGTTTGTTTGTTTTTTGTATGTTTGTGTGTGTTTGATGGTTTTGAGGATTGAACGTAGGGCCCTTGCCCTGGAGTACACACCCCCATATTTTTATCTTTTTAAATGTTTTGAGTTTTAATTAATTTACTTATTTTTTTATTTTTTAAAATTGAGTCAGTATCTTGCTAAATAACCCAGGAAGGACTCCTAAAGGGCTTCAGATTACAGGCATATTCTGTGCCTGTGCTTGGCTTATGTTTATATTTTCTACTTGAAAATAGTCCAATGATGTAGCATGTAGGTCACTTCTCAGAGATGACAGGACAGAGCCTCAACAGGACATGCAAGTTCTGTGAGGTGGAAGAAATAAAAATGACAGCATCAACTCTAATCTTAGGACTATTTGCTAGTAACTCTATATTTATGAATTATTTGGTGACAAAAATACTAAGCTTTTAACTGAAATCATTTTACCTATAAAATTACTTTTAAAAATTATTTAATGTTCAGTAAGAACTGAACGTTCCTATTACCATATTTATTATTCCTTGGTTATTAAATACACTTAAAATATTAAGCATTTGGTAAATGTGGTAGAATATAGGGACACTTCTGTCTCTAAAATCCAGTGTAGGAACTGAAATGTTATCAAATTACTGAGGTTCCCTGAGTACTTCATATAAACACAAGTGAGTGGTCATCTCTTCCTTCTCCAGGAAGCCGCTGATCTCTTTAAAGTATTTTATCAGCAAAGTAGAACACGCAGTGTATATAGAGAGAGACATTTCCAAGTTTGATTTGATCATCTGAAAACAAAGCAAACCTTTAAAGTAACAAACCAAAGATTGGATTGGTATCCAGAGACTACTGGAAGACCAGGACTTTTCTAAAAACTGTCGGCGCCGTGCTCAGAGAATCCTTCTTGAGGAAACTTTTTAACTTCCTCATCAAACGAACAACGTTATCTACATATACAGGAATTTGAAGCAAAAGAAACATATGTAGTAAATTAATGATGTATAAACATTTACTTGCAAGGCAGCATCTTAAGTGTGTAAAATGCCTTAATAGTTCATCATCATCAAAAATATAGCTGAAGGGAAAGGACTTCTTAAGAATAGGAAAGACCTGCTAAGATAAGTCATTTATTTTTCATGCACTGTGGGTGCCAAAACATAAATACTGACATCATCTTGACCTACCCAGGCCTTTGCACTCCATGCCTGTGAATGAATTCTCATCAAAAGACTGGGAATTTGCCAAGGCTCATATAAAACCACGATGGCTTTTAAGGCCACTTGGGTCATTCCATCTACTCAAAAATGAAATTAGGCTTCTTTTTATAGGTTTGAAGCCACCTAAATTTGAGCTCTTTCTAGCACATCTTTATCCATGGAAATTATCAGTTCTGCTAGGGTAGAAAGTTTAGTCAGCCACTAGAACTTATCATCTGTAAGATATTTTATGACGGTTTTTCAGGTAATTGGCTTTGCCAATATATTTAGAGAGAAATAATTCACTTAGAGGCTCACAAAGACAAGACAATATGTATGTATATAGGTAATTTTTTGTCCATTTATTTTCCTTTCTGTTTTAAGACAAATGCGGAGTATTTCTCATGAGGCATATAAAGAGATGGATCCTTAAACAAGCTAATCAAATTTATATTTTCAGAATGTGAAATATTTGCTAGGTACCTACACATATTTGCTTATAGATGTTTTAATTTGTCAGTTGTAAGGTAATTTAAGTCTCATTTGCCAGATAATAGGATTTTAAAATACTGATGCTGTGTTCATTATACATCATGAGAAGATGGAAGTCAGAAAAAGAGAGGTTTCCTTGAAAACGCAATAGTTTGGGGATCCAGAGACACGGGAAAAGGAATTGGTTCATGGCCAAGACAATGTCTACGTGGACTTGATGTGCAAAAATAGGAGTGCTTCACCTTTCAAAACAACAGTGAACTTTTTGGTGTTTCTTTCTTTTCTCTCTCTTTGCTTCAGTTGCTGAGCCACACTCTAGGTGATACAGAGGGTGACCAAGCAGCAACCCCAGGTACCCTCTTCTCTCTTCCCGGTAATATCTTGAGGCTCCTTTAGCAGCCAGAGGATTTTGACAGCTGTGAGGACAGGCCTGTGTTCACAGCTCCCCAGCTTCCTGGCCCTATGACATTAAGGGCAGTCCTTGTCTGGTCGGCCTGGTTACCGTTCCGTTGTCTCTGGAAGGTGAGCAGTGATGTGGAGTCACAATTCCCAGACTCTGGGTCGGTGGAGAAACTTCCCCCATTTATTATGGAAGTTACAAGTACTTATACAGGGCGGCTTGGGATGTGATTGGATGAGAGGGCGGGAGCAGTGCTCACGGCAGGGGTGTGATTAGGTGCAAGGGCAGAAGTAACATTTAGCAATGCATGATTGGTCTGCGTCATCTGCATCATTTGCATCACCTGCCTCATCTGCATTGCTGTGGTTTCTTAAACGATCATTGTATCTATTTATCTGCCAGGTGGGGGTGGGGAGAGAGAGAGAGAGAGAGAGAGAGAGAGAGAGAGAGAGAAGTGGAAGTACCTGGAGAAAGGTTTGGCCACTGGCAGTATTGTTGTAAAGCAAAATAGAAACATCACCAGGCAATTTAGGAAAATAATGAAAACGATTTATTATTTTTAGAGTAAATAATGAAAATTGTAGTACTTCTGCCATTATATCCTAATTATATTCATATTATTTAAGACCATTAAATTACAGAGTCCTCAGTATGTCACTTTCATTTTATAAACTGATCAAGTGGGCTGAATATTTTCCAGTCCATTCTGTATTCAGCAGATGAAGACTAGGCTGCTGCCTTATCTCCTTCAGTGATAGCGTCATTTTCAAAACTGTTTCTTCTTTCTGTTGTCCATTGTATAAACAGACGTTCAAGCCTCTTCCGGGCGATTTTCAAATATTCTGCTTTCTGGGAACTCTTTTTGATCCTTATGCCCATTGTTTTATTTAAATTAATTTCCTGCTCCCACCAACAGAGAGATCCTTTATAGAGGAATCGTCCCCCATCTGTGATATAAAATGGCACACTGGTCGAAATCTCGCCTTTTCATGGCAGAAACACCAGCAACGCAAATGATGAAAGTACGTTCGGGATTAGAATGGGCAGCGGTAGAACTCCGAACACACCGAGCTTCTGTTAGCACAGACTCATCCGTGATGAACCTGCAAATGTTGTGACGGGGGCATCTGAACCACAGCGGTGTGCCCAGGCCGGCCTTTCACCGGGTCTCCCAGAGTATGACAGTGGATAATCACCACAGACGTCCCGCTCCTCGGCCTTTTCCTGTAAGCCGACCACCACCATACATACATGCTACAGATCATCACATTTATTTCTAATTTATAAAAGCAACTCCAAGGCCCACAATATTGATGAAGTACGTATTGCTATACGAGTTGTAGCTGTGAGGACATTAACGCTTAAGAAAACCATGTCAATGGGATTAAATATCGCAGCTACTGGGAAGTTGAACAATGGAAATATGTAACTGGGACTCTCTAATTTCCTGTCATGACTGATTAGTTCGGTGGGTATTAATCCCTTTCTTCTCAGCGTACATCTTATCATAACTTCCATTAGTTCTGAATGTTTCCAAAGGAATTACAACAGCATTTGACTTCACACTCGGAAGCTGACGTACCCTCGCGGAGTTAGAATCACCTTGCTGTCTCGTGTAATGCCACCCACTGCCCTGAACTTTAGTGACTTAAAGGAATATGGGCAACCCACTTTCTGGTGCCCCTTCTGTTTCTTTCAAACAGATCTATTTTTCTCTTAATAAATATTTCCTATGCCTTAAAAAAGGATAGAAGAAGCTCTGATTTTGCAGTATATCCAGAGTTCTGCTCTACATCATCAGCTACAATTGCAGTTATCCAGGGAAAGTCTAAGCTATGTGATCACGTATGCTACACATTGTGTCTCATACATTTAGTCATCATGACAGGCAGTGAGCACTGCCCAGACTTTACTGCAGTCTCGCTGCCCGTCCCCTGAGCTCCCCTCCCCTCTGCTTCCTCTCTCTCTCCTTGTCTCTGTCTCTGTCTCTGTCTCCTTCTCTTTCTTCCCTCTCTCTTCCTTCCCCTCCCCCCTTTGCCTCTCCCTCTTTCTCTTTGTGTCCTGTGTACCTTCCTATGGGATCGCTTCTTATAGCTGCTCTATCAGGATTACCATAGTCCCTGCATGGTAGGGCAGGAATCTACAGATACAAAAGGGGTTCAGTGCACAGCAAAACAGGTCTAACTTTAGTTTAGGGTGGGTTAAAGCCCAGTTTTTCCAGCACCGTTTTTAAAAAAGACTATCTTTTCTCCATTTGAGTGTATTTGGCTCCTTTGCCAAAAATGAGGTGGGTTAGCCGGGTGTGATGGCTCATGCCTGTAATCCCAGCACTCAGGAGGCAGAGACAGGAGGATTGCTGAGTTTTAGGATTGCTGAGTTCGAGGCTTGCCTGGGCTACATAGTGAGCTCAGGGCCAGCCTGAACTACAAAGCGAGACCCTGTCTCAAAAAAATGAGGTGGGTTAGTATATCTGGAGTTGTTTCTGGATCTTCTAATCTAATCCACTGATCCTCAGGTCAGTTGCTTTGCCGATACCATGCAGTTTTTATCACAGTGGCTTGTAATATAGTTTCAAGTTGGGGACTACCATGTTCTTGTTGCCTAGAATTGCTTTTGATTGTAATGTTTCTTGTGGTTCTAGATAAATTTTTTGGAATATTTTCTCTAGATCTGTGAAATATGCTGTTGGGATTTCAATTGGGATTGCATTGAATATATAAAGGAGTTAAGGGAGTATAGCTATTTTGATAATGTTAGTTCTTCTTACCCAGGAACAAGGGATGTCTTTCCATTTTCTGATATCTTCTTCTTTCTCCTTTTTCAGAGTGCTGTAGTTTTCAGAGTAGAGATCTTTCACCACCTTTGTTAGATTGATTCTTAGACATTTCTTTTTTGGGGGGGGGGGTGTTATTGTGAAGAGGCTAGACTCTCCAGTTTCTCTCTCCATGAGTCTGTTGTTTGTGAATACAAAAACTATGGATTTTTGAGTATTGACCTTGTATCTAACTATCCTACTACATTGGCCAATTAAGTCCAGCAGTCTTTTTTTTTTTTTTTTGAGTTTTTAGGATCTTCTATATAAACTATCACGTCATTAGCAAATAATGACAGTTTAACTTCTTCCTTACCTATATTTATTCTTTTTTTTTTCTTTCTCTTGTCTAATTACTATGGCCTATGTTTCCAGTACTATACTGAACAGGAGTAGTGATAGTGGACACCCTTGTCTTATTCTTGATCTTAGCATGAAAGATTTTAGTTTTTGACCATTAAGTGTGATGTTAATTGTAACTTTTATTGGTCTGAGATAAATCCATCTATTCCAATTTTCTGGGTATAGACATGAGAGAATTAAAAGATCCATATCATAGTGACATATGTGTACCTATGTCTGCAGCAGCTCAGTTTGTGATAGCTAAATCTTGGAAACAACTCAAATGCCCATCAACTGGAGACTGGATAAAGAAGATAGGCTTTAAAAAAAATAAAATGGAGTATTATTCTGCCACAAAGAATGATAAGTTTGAGTCATTTGTACTCAATTGGATATACCTTGAGGTCATACTCATAAGTGAACTAAAAAGGTCACAAATATGTAAATGCCATATCTTTTCACTGGTTTGAGAAACTGATGATGTAAATGAGTTCTAGAATGTGTGATAGACACTATGAAATCGAAAATATTCAAAGGGAAAAGAGGGTAGTGGTAAGTAATGAGGGAAAATAAAAAAATGTGTTGGTGAAAAAAGAAATGAAGCTTATGTATATATGGGGCAGGGGGTTATAGGTGGGCAGGGGAATGGGAAAATAATAATTAAGTTGTGTCACATACTATGCAAATTCTTAATGTTGAATGTGATCATGATGTGCATATAAAATATACCAATGAAGATTCAAATCTTTTTGAAAAGTTACAAAAGGAGGAAAGCTGAAGCCTTGTAAAGCATAGTTCAAAGATGTCTTGAACTTGTATTAGCTTCCCTGTCTCACCACCCGTCTGTAGTGATTAACTTGGGGGATGCATGGAAACTTAGTTGACATGAGAGTAGCAGAACCTAAAATATTTGATAATTTGGTGAAAGTAAACAAAGACTTTGTTTGAAGGAAAATAATGATAGACCATTTCCAGGAGGAAGGAAGATAATAGGTAAGATGAATTTAACATATGCTAGTGAAGCCAAACTTGCTTGATATGAAACTACACATGATGCTCATGAGTATCATTCAGATACATACTTTCGATGTTCCTCTTTTGTAAGAGATGACAAAGCTGAGGTGCACAGACAGAGTCACTTGCCAAAGATCACGAAGTGCATGATGGCCTAAGCGAAAAGGTCCAGCTTTGGAGTACTGGGCTTTGTCTGAATGTGTTAAGAACTGAAACTAAGAAGGATATTTACTGTCGATAGAAAAATAAATGCCAAGTTTGCCTTCACATCCTTTTCAGTGACAGTCTGAATGGGAAAACCCAACAAGCAAGCTGAGAGAACGGAAAGAAGTCAAAGTAGTTATTTTTGTAAGAAGTTTCATTGATAAGATGAATATAGAACTTTATGTTTTGATCAAGTTGATAAGAATCCCTTGTAGTATAGCAGGCACGTACATGGAATTTCGGTCCCTGTTACCATATTGAAATTCTGAAGAAATTTAGAAGAAAACAATGTGAAAAGAGACGTGACATGTGAAGCAGAGGTTCTGAAAGGTGGGAGAGATGGATCCAGAACCAAAAACCAGGGGCTGAGCCCTGGCAGAACAGATGTTCTATTTGTTTTCACAAATGTCAGTACAGATGTGGATGCGAGTCAGTGTGTAGACTGACTTGTAGAAAAATCTCCTATACTCCCACGTGTGAGCTTTTGCATTCCCTGAGACTTCGCTGCACATGAAAGTTCATTTGGAGGAATGGAAGTGCCCACAAAGGAGGAAGCGAAGTTAAATAGAGCAGCAAGGATGTGAAGCAAGCCCTGCGTAGTTGGGAGCATAGTTGTGAAAATTAGTGCTGCTCACAGTGACTGTGGCGCACCTCTGTTGAACAGTGTGATGGCTCCACGAATGGTGATTGCTCCATCCTTAGCACAGTTATTCTGGAAAAGGGATGGGACAGATTTTGTCTTCATTCACAGGGAGGCTTTTGCCTGAAGTGTTTGGGGGAACTAGATTACGTTAGTGGACCGAGACAGTGACGTACAGTGTATCATCAAGTTTCTATGGCAAAGAGGAGGCTCAGAGTCTATCAGGCTCTTATCTCTCCCACCACACGGAGGGCTCACAAACTTCCAACCCTGTTCTTCTGCTACATCAGCAGATTGTTAGCTGTTGTTTCTTGGCCATTAAGATTTTGCTCAAAATTATATAAGCAATATTTAAAACATGAATTTTAGTAACCAGATAAAATAGATACCATGAAGCTTAAGATATAACCTTTTCTGAATTAATTTTAAAATAATGCCTTTAAAAGACAAAAATTAAAGTTTTCCATTAAGCAATACATTTTGCCTTTAACATCCAATGAAAAATAGACATTGACATAATTAGCAAAATCTTTGATATTTTATTTCTGATACAGTAAGAATTAGAGGCTATAATTATACTACAAATTATACTACAAATAAAACTCAGTGTACTTCATAATTTACATTCTCTTAAAATGAAGTAGAAAACATCTATTAAATAATTGATGTGAGAGAATATATATTATATAATATACATGTAAATCCCTATATATTTTCCTGTTTGATATTAAGATTAATAATTATTTTAAAATCCCCTAATTCAATTAATAAATTTTCATTGTAAATAAATGAAGTGTGAAAGATAATTATAATTATAAAAATGTTTAATTTATACACAAGAATCATCGTCATATAACCTATGTTTTTAGTAATATTTGCAAGGGTTTGTAGGACATATAAGAAGAAAAGGGCTATAGCAGCCATTCTTTGTGGAGTGAGATGAAACCTCAGTGTTGTTTTCATCTGCATTTCTTGAATGACCAGTGATGTTGAGCATTTCCTCATATGCCTCTTGACTGCTTTTACTTCTATTCTTTTCAGATGCCCATTTTTGAACTGGGTCTTTAAACTTAGATGGACTGATATGTTTAAGTTCTTTATATATTCTAGATAGTAGCCCTTTGTCTGACAAACAACTAGTAAGGATTTTTCCCATGTTGCTGGTTGTTTTTTAGCAGAGCCAGTGGTTTCTTTTGCTGTGCAGAAGCTTTTTAATAGGATGAGATCCCATGTGTTGATTCTTTCTGCCAATTCTCATGCTGTAGAGGTTTTGTTCATAAAGTCTCTGCCTAAGTCAACGTCTCCAAGAGTTTTACTTAACTATTCTGCAGCAGGTTAGGTAAATACAGTATCTTTTCTCTGGTATTAGAACCTATAGATGTAAATGAGTTCTAGAATGTATTATAAAAATAGGAAATATTCAAAGAGAATGTGGTGGGGAACATAATGAGGGGGGAGAATAAATATTATTTGGAAAGCAAAAGAAATCCCATGTATATAAGTGGTGGGGAGTTGGGGATGGGTAGGGATATGGATAAAAATGAGAATTAACTTGTGTCATATACTGATACAAATTCCCCAGTGCTGAGTGAGATTGTGGGCTGTATATAAAATATACTAATAAAGAATTCAATTTAAAAAAAATAGAAGAAAGGGGCTGAAGCGGTTGATGTATGTCTGTAATCCCAAGAATTGGGAGGCTGAAAGAGGAGAATCTTGCTTGATTTAGGTACAGGTACTACATACATAGTG